>PVJH01016001.1:0-51741 GCA_004026705.1 Nesogale talazaci | reverse complement strand
AACATCTCCTTGACTGTAGTTAGCTAAAGCAAGTGGGATAAATCATTATTTAAAAGAGGTAAACAGATCATTTCAAAACTAATTCAAAAATATATGGAACAATGTTATACTTAAACATGCAAAGACATAGAGAAAACCTAAAGGAAGAACACTCTTAGCAGATCCCGACTGAAAGAACTAAAGAACAAAATCAATCCTGAGTTAAAGATTGAAAGATTATTGCGTAAAATATTAAATGATGCAAAAAATATGGAAAAAATACGAAGTATCAAAAAGGGACTAATTTGCAATCAGCAGTTTCAAGAGGTAGTACATGATCAAGAGTCAATGATACTGAAGGAGAAGTGCAAGCAACAGTGAAGCCATTAGACTCCAAGAAAAAGAGAATACCGATTGAAATGTTTCAACAACCTGATAAAACACTGGAAGTATTCATTTGTCTGTACCACAAAATTTGAAATATATCTATCTGGTCAACTGACAGAAAGAGATCCAGAACTATTCTCTTCACAAAGAAATATAGCACAACACAATATGGAAGTCATAATAAAATGTCATTAATATTGCATTCAAGTAAAATATGACTCAAACTCTGTTAGTCTGGGTAAACTATAGGAACAAATTTATAGACTCCTTATATGGATATAAGGAAAGGATTTATATACACAGGGAATGGAACACTGAGAAAGCATCCCAACCCAGTCCACTTCAAAGTCATAAGTCTGATATTAGCCCATATGCCCAATACCGGTCTATAATATCTCCTCACAAAGCCACAGGTCAGTGGGTGCAGAATCCCAGTGCTGGCAAGGGTCTCCCCGTGGCTCCTCACTTCCAGGGCTTAGGGTTCGTTCTTCAACAGCATCCAGTGGTGGCAGAAGCAACTTATCGCTGGCAGGAGTCTCCACGTGGCCTCTCCAGCTTCAGAGGTCTGGCTACATTAGGGCAAAACTGTGTGGTTTCTCTGGGTCCTCAGATGCTGCGATCTTGTCTTTTCCGTGATTAATCATCTCTGAGACTAACTCCCAACAACCGGGGGATAGATTCTCATCTCCACGAGGGAAATATTGCAAGATTTCCAAGATGTATCAGGAGAAAGCCATGCCCACACAGAGGCCTCATTGGCTACTCAATGGCTACCTCCAGATTAACTCCACCCCTACATCTCAATTATAAAATTAACATAAGCATATGACCACCACAACTCATTCCACAATAGTCACAGCAGGACATCTACAGGGAGCTCCCAGAAATTTAAGCCAGATTTTGGAGAGGACATGGCAAAAGAATTATTATGAATGGCATCAGATGGTTCTTGGCTGAACAGAGAGATACCAGAAAGTTGTTTACTTGTGTTTTATTTTCTATGCAAAGACTTTCACCTACATGGAGGGATCATACCAAACTAGGGATGACACTGAGAAGAATGGAATTCCAAAACACTTCATTGTGCCCATGTGAAACTTGTATATGAACCATCAAGCAGATGTTTGAAAAAAAAAAAAAGGAAATATTGCATGCTTTAATATCAGCAAAGATGTGCACTGGGGTTGCTTCTTTACCATACTTACTAAATCAATATACTGAGCAAATGATGCAAGATACTGGACTCTATATGAAGAATATGTCATCAGGAACAGAGGAAACTATTGGATTTCTGATCATCATTCTGAATACTTATATGATACTATTGGCTTTTACTTGACATTTGATTTTTTTTTAATTCATTTTATTGGGGACTCATACAGCACTCATCATAATGTATACCTACATACATACATACATACATACATACGTTGTGTCAGTAGTTACATCTTTTCTGGGATGGGGTGGGGTTCTTTTTTTTTGTGTGTGTGAGAAGTAAGCCAGTTTTATAGGGCAAGCAAGCTTAGGCAATTAGCATATCGTGATCTTCAAAATTAACAAGTGAATGGCAGCACAGCTGCAAGTCTGGCTTCAGAGGCCAGGGCTGTTTACAGTTACAAAGGCGACAAACTACAAACCCCAGGCAACAAACTGCAACAGAGTTCAGGCATATTCGGCCTGTAGCCAGGTCAAGCATGTACTCCTGACAGGTACCCCTTTTTTTATTTTTTCAAGTAATATCCTCCCGGGAACTCCGCCTGTCTTAGGTTGTCAGGACGCACACTCAGTCCTTACCCGTCATCGGTCAATGGCCTTCTAATGTCACCATGGCCTGTCTTAGGTAGGTAAAGAGTGCTCCTGGTCTTACCCGTCATTGGCTGACATTTGATTTTTTAAAGCACAATTTAAAGAGGAACATTTTACACACACAAAAAATTCCATTGCTTCAACTATTTCCTTCTAGGCCACTTTTAGCTATTTGATATTCAAATACATCTCTTTTGAAGCATCTATTATGTTATCATTCTTGCCAATTTTCTCATCAACTTTGGAGTCATCATAAAACAATTGTAAACTCTGAGTTGCATGACTAGCAGTCTAAAACTGGAGGAAGCCGAGGCGTTTCACTTCTGTTGAGAGTCCCTCACTCCATGCACAGGAATAAACTCAATGTGGATTGATCTGACCCACGGATCAGTCAACGTGGGTTCCTAAAAGGGGGACTGGGAATGGAGAGGGCAAGAGACATGAGAAATGGAGACAAGACAGGACTCTGATCAAGTCTCGTTTATTGAGCCAAAAGGCAGGGTTAATATAGGCTAGCAACAGGAAGGGGAGGTACAACTTATGGAAATGAGGGGTAGGGATAATCAGCCAATCATACACATTCCTTCAAAGAAACAGCAGGAAAAAATGGCGGGAAGCAGTTCTCAAACAAGTCCGCATGCTAATTAGGTAAGCTCAACAGGTCCACATGCTAATTAGGTGAACTCAACAGGTCCACATGCTAATTAGGTGAAGTTATGGATTCAAAGGTTATCTTGCCCGCAAGCCGTTACAATACAAAAGATCAATAAAGCATCACTGAGGAATAGGAACAGCATTCGGCTTCCCACAGTGGATCATTGTCCTGGAGGTAAAACCCCAAATCACTAGGGCCATCAATGAGAGAAAACCTGAGAACCTTGGCACAGAGAATACATGGTCTATCAGAAATAGGAAAGGATACCAGTACTGAGGGGTCACAAATTGACAAGTGGGATATACTGAAGATAAAACACCTGAGTACATAGAAAGAATTCACCAAGAGGGAAATAAGAGAGCCCATCAACTGGGAAAACATCTTTAGCAATGACACATCAGACAAAGGCCTTGTTACTAAAATATGCAATACTTATCAAGCTTACAATAAGAGAGAAACCACTGAGGAGATAGGCAAAGAACTTGAACAAAAGCTTCACAGGGGCAGAAACCCAAATGGTCAATAAACATAAGATAAAATATTCCTGATTATTAGCCATAAAAGAAATGCAAATCAAAACAACTATGAGATATCACCTAACACCCTCGAAGATAGCCCAATTCAGAAAATCAGAAAGCTGCAAGTATTGGAGCGACTCTGGTGCGATAAGAACTCTCATCCATGCTGGTAGACCTGTAGATATGTACAACCACCATGGAAATCAATTTGATGATAGCTAAAACAGATGGAAATTGAGCTACGATAAGTCCCAACAATCTCCCTACTGGGTATATACTTCAGAAAAGGCAAGAAATAAACCACAACCAGACATCTCTGCTCCAATATTTATTGCAGCACAGTTCACAATTGCAAGGAATTGAAAACAACCTAAATTTCCATCAACAAATGAATGGAATGGAAAGCTGTAGTACATGCATACAATTGAGCTAAAGAGCAGTGAGGAACACATGAAGAATATTGCCACAGGGAAAAAGCTGGAGAAAAATATGCTAACTGAAGTAAGCCAAGCTTTAAAGGGCAAGTATCACATGAGTCCACTGAGGTAAGTGTAAAAATGCGAAAGAGTCATAGGGAAAAAGCAACTGCATACAAACATTTCTGGACTGAAGTCCAGGGAGTATGGCAGGGACCAGACCAAATATAGGTGTACATGTGGCACCCAACTAAAAGGGAGGGGAGTAGGGAGATAGAAATGTGTAGTGCAGGAACAGGGCACTAACCCACCCATGAGGAGGGTATTGTTTATATCTTAACAGTCAAAGAGGGTCCAAACTTCAACTGGGTGCTCCCGGATATGAATGCAGCATACTGGCAAGGAGTGGGAGCCAGTAAAGGGACTTGAGGACACAGTCCCAATCCCAGCTATGTGGACAGCTGCCCATCCCCCCAGAACAATTTACTTTAGAGGACAGCACTGAAGCTGCAGCTCAGGGAGAGGGATATGTCTGACCAGAGAATATGGGAGCAAATAAATGGGGAGGAAGAGCTAGTGGAGCACATGCTGGCCCACCAAACCTTGAAGATTATCTCTCCACTTAGAACAGACAAGTCACAGAGAGAACAATGTGGCTGGCCCACTATGAGACACAACATCCCTCTAACCCATGACCCGATGGTGGACAGCCCTGGAGACAGTGTCGGAATGCACGTGGTCTGACCCCATCACAGCAAGGCAAAACACTAACAGTGTGCAGCAGAGCAGCAGGGGCTGTAGAGCAGGGAGGCCCCAAGTAAGGGCCAAGGATAGACTTTGGGGCCAAGGCGTGACACCCAATGGGACTCAACCAGATGACATTCCTAGAGGTCAACAAATAGACCTTGACCTATTCACAGGTTTTTTCATTTTTTTGTTTTGTTTTTTCATTTCTGTTGTTGTTGTCATCATTTTTTTCTTTCATTGATTTGTTCTACTATGTCTTTTTTTGTGCATATTATTATCTCTGCAGGTCTATCAATAAAAGGTAGCTTGGATGAACAGTCTGGAGGAGAAAACAATGGGACCAATAGGTCTAGGGGGAAATGGAAGTGGGGGAAAGGAAGTGGTGTTGACCATCCCAGGGACAAGTGATCCAAAAGCAGTGGTGAGGAGGATGTAGGAGTTCTGGCAGGGCTTGATCAAGGGCCGTAGAACTGAGAGGAATTACTGAAATCCAAATGAAGGCTAAGCATAATAGTGGGACAAGAGGAAAGTAAAAGAAAATAAAGCAAATAACTAGCGGGTAAAGAGCATGCATAGAGGTCTAAAAACAGGGATGTCCATATATAAATATATTTATATGATGATAGAGAAATAGCCCTATATGTATATATTTATAGGCTTAGTATTAAGGTAGCAGATGGACATTGAGCCTCTACTCAAGTACTCCCTCAATGCAAGGACACTTTGTTCTATTAAAGACAAATCTGTGCATAATCAAATGTGGTGAAGAAAACTGATAGTGCCTGACAATCAAAAGATATAGTGTTTGGGGTCTTAAAAACTTGAAGGTAAACAAGTGGCAATCTAGCATAGAAGCAACAAATCCCACATGGAAGAAGCACACCAGCCTATGTGATTCCGAGGTGTCTAAGGGATTGGGTATCCAGCATCAAGGAACAAAAAAATAATATCATTGTGAATGAGAGGGAATGCAGATTGCGGACCAAAGTCCATCTGTGGACAGCTGGACATCCTCTTAAAGAAAGGTCACATGTGGGACAGTGCAAAATATGACAAATATAATAATTTACAAGTTATCAAGGAAACATGAGGGAAAGGGGAGCAGGGAAAATTAGGAGCTGATACCAGGGGCTCAAATAGAAAACAAATGTTTTGAGACTGATGAGTGCAACAACTATATAAATATGTTTGACATACAATGGATGTATGTATGGATAGTGATAAGCATTGTACTAGCCCCAAATTAAATGACTTTTTAAAGTGTCCATCTTGAAAATAACACTGGCACTTGTTTTATAGCATCGTTGTGAGTTGAAATCTACTTGGTGGTAGTGAGCTGCTTATGTTTGCTTTAAAATGCAAATTGCAATTATACTCACTCAGGCATGCATAAAGAATTCAAGTTGTATGTGTGAATTTGTGAATAAATTATTATAAAAGGAGATCCTATATTGCTAGTGGGATGGAAACACAATGGTGTTATTGAAATTTAACCAGTAAAGCTAAACCTACCAAACCCATTGTCTTTCAGGAAATTCGGGCTCAGAGAAACCTTATAGAACAGAGTAGTATTACCTAACAATTTCCAAGGCTGTAATCTCTGCCCAAAGAATGGCAAAATGCATCGTCGAGGTTCTGCAGCTCTTCAGCATGTCATCATTCCCACCAATGCTTATTAAGAGAGCAGCAATTTCTTCATATCTGTGATCAGCATCCTCTTACAGAGTCTTCGGGGGGCCCACCCAGTGCAATGTGAGGAAAGGGTGTTTGCATAAGTTTAACTGGAATAGAAATGGGGAGACAGGGCCCCTAGTTTCTGTGGAACAGTGCTCAGTCTGGCCATCTGCCGGGCAGAAAAATAAATGATCAAACACACATGACTCTGCAGAACAGCACGAGCAGTACGTGGTTTCCGGAAAACACCTCCTTCTGCACTGTGAGGAGGTTTGGTTGCTCTGGAAAGCTTTGTGTTGCCAGTAGAAAACACACACACACACACACACACATGCTCTGAAACATACAGCTAGGGACCTGGGTTGGGGTGGGCGGTAGGATGTGAACCGTCTTGGTTTGGGCAACCCGGGAGGAAGAGTGTCACATTCACTTTGCAGCAGCACTGGGCATTTGCCAAAAGGAATCGCTGGACTGCAGGTGGTCAGGGATGCCTGGAAGACCCAGGATTGGTGGAGTGCAGGCTGTCCTTCTGAGGGACAGACAGAGAAACCCAGGTCAGCCACTTCCTCGTGACCTGGTCCCTTCCTTATCTGCCCACACATTAGTCACCTAACTTCCTGTTGGAAAGGGGACCTTTAAAAGGGGTCAAATGCTTTCCAACCAGATGCTAGAGAATAGGGAGTAGTCTAGTCTGGTGGTAGTTTCTGTAGAAATAGCCCCTCAGCTTGCATGGTAAACACTGTGTTCAACAAGCTCCTGCCTAGTCCTATGAACATCTGCCACTGTAATGCTTTGGGCACCAGGCCCCGCGATGCTAACACACCACACCCTTGACTTATAACATTGGGTTTCAAGTCAGGTGGATGACCAGGCTTCAAGCAGGCTGTGGTCAGTAATCTGCCCCCTTCTTCCTTCTGCTAGTTGGCTGAAAAGAGCACAGACAGACCCTACAGCAAGGCAACAAGCCAACTTTAGCTCAAAGGGACACTGGATGGACTTCCCCCTGGCTTCTGGCTGTTGCCACCTGATCCACAAGACCCAAATCTAGATTTGTGATCATAGGAAAGTGGCACACAATTTAGCAAGGCTGCAGTGGTGCACAGGGGCAGCTCCCTGAGCTAGGCACACTCCGGGCAAGCACAAACAGGAGCTGACAGGGTGCTGCAATAGATGTGGTAACCCTTTGTTAGGGCTGTCCAGGGATGTCCTTTCTCCACCCGCGGGGACAAGCAGCCACCATTTTTTAGTAAGGCACTAGGGACACTTCACATAAAAGAAAGATGTGTGTGCAACAACTCACCCTGTACACAAGAATCCTGAACGTTTCAGGTCTGTCTATGTGGGCCACGTGGTTAGCAGGTGAGAATCTAACCACTGTGCTACCAGGACTTTTCTTATCGGGAGCAGAAATGTACCAGATGTGTTCAGTGTTGCGAACCTAACAATATTGTTCAATATTTTGGAGAACATTCTTGTCACCATTGCTTGAATTGGAGAGATTAACATTGCTTCTACAAATTTTTTTAATCAAGATTTAAAATTTTCTTGTCCATTTATCAGTCAAACAATTTCAGGAATATTTGTAACACACTCATATAAATGCCACATTTGTAAAATAAGAGAGAAAAATTTCATGGCAACATGGTTTCTTTTAAAGACTGTTAGAGACTACCACAATGTCTGTTCATGAAAACAGGTACAAATAACAAACAAATAATATTTCTTCATTCAAGGGAACACTATGCCACTATTAAAAGAATATATTATATAGATAAAAGTATGTAATATAATTCAAGATCTTTAAATGAAATAAAATAAAATACAGACCAATATTTCTATTAGATAATACTGATAGAAAAAATTATACCCTACATGCTCCACTTATATATATTTATGCTTATATTATTAATTTAAAAGAACAATAGTAATCCTTTTTTAACTTTGGGGTGGGGCCCTTTAATTATTTATTTTAAAAATCATTTTATTGGGGGCTCATACAACTCTTCACAACCCATACATGCTTTCACTGCGCAAGCACATTTGTACATTTATTGTCATTATCATTCTCAAAACATTTTCTTTCTAGTTGAACCTTTGGTATAAGCTACTCATTTTCCCCTCCCTCTCTCACCCCTCCTCCCTCATGAATCCTTGATAATTTATAAATTATTATTGTTTTATCATGTATTACACACAATGTCTTCCTTCACCAATTTCTCTGTTGTCCATCCTCCAGGGAGGGAGGTATAAGTAGATCTTTGTCTTCATTTCTCCCCCACCTTTCCCTACTCTGCTGGTACTGCTACTCTCATCATTGGTACTGAAGGATTTGTCTGTTCTGGATTCCCCGTGCTTTCAGCTCTTAATTGTACAAGTGTACATTCTCTGGTCTAGCCACATTTGGAAGATAGAATTGGGATCATGATACTGGGGTGGGGTGGTGGGGAGAAAGCATTAAGGAAATAGAGGAAAGTAGTATGTTTCATTAGTGCTATACTGCACCATGATTGACTTATCTCCTCTCCGTTACCATTCCATAAGGGGATTTCCAATTACCAACAGATGGACTTTGGGTCTCCACTCTGCACTCTCCCTCATTCTGGGTTTTTGATGCCTGATCCTATAAACACCTCACGATCACACAGGCTGGTGTGCTTCTTCCATGTGGACTTTTTTGTTTCTCTGCTAGATGGCCGCTTGTTTATCTTCATGCCTTTGAGACGCCAAATGCTATATCTTTTGACAGCCAGGTACCATCAGCTTTCTTGCCCGCATTTGCTTATGCTTCAGCTACCAAGTCAGGAAGGTGAACATCAGGGGATGCCAGGTTAATAGAACAAAGTGTTCTTGCATCGGGGTAGTACTTGAGTATGGGTCCAATGTTCATCTACTACCTTAATACTAAACTTATAAATATATGCATATAGATCTATTTTCCCATCATCATATATATATTTGCATACATGCATGCCTGTATTTAGGCCTCTATAAATGCCCTTTGCCTCCTAGTTCTTTATTCTACTTCCTTCTACTTTCCTCTTGTCCCACTTTCATGCTCAGCCTTCATTTGCGTTTCAGAAATTCCTCTCCGTGTTACACAGTCCTTGATCAAACCCCACCAAACCTCCTACACCCTCCTTGTCATTGAATTTTGGATCACTTGTTGTCCCTTGTCCCTGGGTTTGTTAACACCCACTTCCTTTCCCCTGTCTCTCCCTCTCCCTTGTTTCATGGGAACCATTGGTCCCATCATTTTCTCCTCCAGATTGTTTATCCTGCCTATCTTATCTAGATAGACCTACAGAGATAATAATTAACACAAAAAAACAAGAGAGAGTAAAGCAAAGCAACAAAGGGAAACAAAACACCAACAGCAGCAAACCAGAGATTAAAAAAAAAAAAAAAAGCCTGTAAGTAACTCAAGATCTGCTGATTGACTTCTAGAAGTGTTTTCCAGCAGTGTGTGATGGGGTACCACGTCCTTGCCCTCAAGTCTATTTTTGGTAGACTCACTCAGTATTTTGCTGCTCTATTGTCTTTGCGGTTCTGTTGTACACCTTAGTGTTTTGCCTCAGTGTGGTGTGGTTAGATGGGGTGCGATCCCTGCACTGTGTTTACTGTATTGTCCCCTGTGGGATCATGGGTCAGGGTCTCATAGTGGGGCTAGCCCTTTGGTCCTCTCTGTGCTTTCGCTGCTCAGAGTGGGAATATTGTCCTCAGGGGTTCATGGTTCAGGATGTGCTCCACTCTCTTCTCTTCTCCCTTCATTTGTTCCTGTGCATTCTGATCAGACATGTCCCTCTCACTAAGCTATAGCTTCAGCGTTGTCTCCTGAGTTCATCTATGGGAAGGAGAAACGATCCATGTAGTTGGGATTCAGACAAACCCCTAAATATTAATCCTTGATGGACTCTTATTGGCTAGGAACAGATAAAAAAGAGCCTCACAATTATTCATTAAACATATTTTCAAATTGTTTATCTAGCATATTTGCCACATATTCCTTTGATAAACAAAGCAAAAAATACCAAAAGATTATTTCAAAGATTATGTCTTATACCAAAATGTAATACCTTAAGGTTTTTCCTTAAATGAAAATAATGAAATTAAGGAAAGAATTAAAATGTTCAGTAACCCGTATGAACAGCTGCATTACAAGTCAGGTTGGAGTGGCATTCTTAATGATCCATCAGATATAAATAATGACAATTTTTATTCAAAAGGTGTATACACCCACATAAATAACTAATAGAGACTAAAAATAAAATGTGTTAATTTTTTTGGAAAAAGAAACATGAATGTTTGAAAGTGACACACAAAAAAAGAAATGAGATTGTACCATCGATCCACAGGCATATTTGTGGATACCTTCTGAAGTTGCCAACTGAATACCCCTAGCGCCTCTCAAATCTGAACAGGTGTTATCACTACTCAGATATAGTCTGCCTGCCCACACCACCCCCATGAATTCTTAACAGAAGAAAAACTGGGGCATCCTTTGATTTAATGCTATTTTATAGATTAATTTTGTCTATGGATAGCCATTAGACTATTATCATTGTTCGTAATGAAACTCTGGAGTGACTAATAAAGAATAAATCCACCCAACTTGTTTAGGAGGAAAAATCATGTGGAAGGGAAGAAGCTTTGAGTTGTATGTGTTTAAAGACATAGCCTGACTACAAGCTTATCAAGAGTCAGTCAGAGACTGGGCTGGGAATCACCAGACAGAGATCTTGAAATGAGGAAGAAATGTAGTGCAGATGAAAAAGAGATAATTTTTAAGTCAATGAAGACAATACCAATCCTAGATTCAGAAAATTTAATAATAATAATAATAATAATAATTATTATTATTATTATTATCACATCATCAATGTTATAAAATTGGAAATAATGTATGCATTCATTAATTTGATGATGTTTACCAAGAGTGGACATTCTATCAACTGTACAAGTTCTCTTTGGAGTGTAGAAAAGCAGGGATGCTACTTTGAAGGTCAAAGTGCACCTGGACCAAGCTCTGGTATTTTCCATTTTCTCATATGCATGTAGGAGCCCTGGTGGTAGTATCATGGCTACACTAGACTGTGAACCCCCATTAGTAGTTTGAATCCACCAGCTGCTCCAAGAGACAGACAAAGATTTCTATACCTTTAAAGAATTAGTCTCGCAAACTCGCAGAGCAGATCTACCGTGTACAAAAGGACAGGTAGGAGTCAGAATTGAGTGCAAGGCAGTGGGTTCAAGTTTGAGCATTTGCATTTGAAAGTTGGACCTTAAGTAAGAAGACTAAAGGTGAGTAGATGGATGCATTTGAATTATGAACTTGGCAAGGCATAACGAAAGATGGCAAAGGTCATAATGTTTGATAGAGTAGAGAAGCAGCTAAAAAAGACCGAGACCCTCAAGGAGATAGATCAGCCCAATGACGACAGCAATGGTTTCAAACACAGGACCAAGACTGAGGGGGCCTTAGGAGCAGGAGGAGTTACGTTCTGTGCACATAGGCTCACTGTGCATCGACTCCATGGCATCTTGCAACAATAGCACACATGAGAATGTAAAGGAAAATTATAAAGTTCTAAGGTGCTTTTTAAAAAGGACTTCTTGCTCTTGTACAGGAAAATAATTTTAAGTAGTTCATAGAAAATACTTATACAAAGAAAACATTTGCTAAAATATTAAAATTATGGGTTTGTTTGTTAACAGGCACCATTAAGATCATGAAAAAGCATGTGAACAAAAATATTTTCATTTTTTACTTTCAGAAAATGATTCACATTCATAATATAAATTCATATAAATAGTTACAGGGTTGATAATTTAGTTAAGCTAAATTAAAGAAGCATTTCAAAAAGGGAGATATTCAGACATATTTGTTGGTTGACTTCTGACAAAATGCTTAGGTAAGTGTATGGGAGGAGATATTTCAATAAATTGAATCAAAGCAAATGAACATCTATTTTAATATAGACATAAATGTAACCCTAACATATACCATGCATAAAGTATAATATCATGAATTGGATCAGATACATCTTAGTCTTCTAAGTAAACTCCATGATTTTCAATATTCTGAAGCAGCATTGTGCAGCAAAATTATCCAAAGTAATACCTCAATTGAACTCTGGATGATTGCTTACATGAGCTTTGATGATCACATCAAGCAAAACAAAATCTTTGAAAATTCCAACCATTTCTCCATTTATTATGATGTTACCTATTGGTCTGGTTGTGAAGGTTTTGGTGTTCTTACATGGTACTTTAATCCATACCAAAGCCTGTAATCATTTATCTTCATCAGTGAGTACTTATTCTTCCTGAGCAAGCAAGGTTATGACACCTGCATGTTGTTGCTTGCTAATAAGCCTTCCTCCACTCCTGATGCCTCACCTTTCTTCATATAACGCACCTTCTCTGATGATTTGCTCAGTCAACAGATTGAATAAGTATGATGAAAGGACACAACTCTGATGCACACATTTTCTGATGCTGAAACATGTAGTTTTGTTTTTGTTTTTGTTTTTGTTTTTTTTTGGGGGGGGTCATCACTGCTCTCCGATGGTGGGAGTAGGAGGCCCAGCCCCACGGGTGGAATTGAACCTCCGTCCCAGTGGGTGGTAGTCCCGCGCACAACCTCTACGCCACTGGGGCTCAGCCCATGCAGTTTTTTTTTGTTTTGTTCTCACAACTGCCTCTTGATCCACTTACAAATTCTGCATTATGTAATAAAGTGTACTGGAATTCCCATTCATCTCAAGGCTAACCATTTATGATCCAGTTCAATATCTTTGCATAGTCAATAAAACATAAGCAGCCATCAATCTGTTAGTTTCTATTTTGAGCCAAGGTCAGCTGAAAATGGAGATATCATCTTATATCAGCAATGCTATCTGTGTCTAATGTCCTTTTTTGAATCCTGCCTGAACCTCTGGTAGCTCCCTGTGAATGTACAACCATTAAATGATCTTCAGTGCACGTGATATCAATGATATTGTTCCATACTTTGAGCATTCGGCTGGGTCACCTTTCTCAGAATGGGTACAAGTATAGGGCTCCTCCAGTCTAGTGACCAATTAGCTGTCTTCCAAGTTTCCTAGCATAGACCAGTGAATGTTCCAGTGCTTGATCAGCTTGCGGAAACATTCCTTCAGTATCTTTGGTTCTGCCTCATAAACTGCCTCCAAAAAATGGTGGAATGTGAACTAATCATTTTGGTACCGTGACCCTATGTATGTATTCCTTCTTTCTTTTCTTATTGCTTCCTGCATCAATCAATATTTTATCCATAGAATCTTTTAGTGGTACAACACCAAGCTTGGATATTTTCTTCAGTCCTTTCACCTTAAGATATGCTGAGTGCATTCTTCCTCTTTAACTCTAGGTCTTTGCATATTTCATAAGCAATTTTTTTACTTTGTCTTCTCAATCTGCCTTTGAAACTTTATTTTCTTAATCAAAATCTCTAATACCAGTCTATTTCAGTTCATTAATGCCTACGTTATCAGTTCCTGTGTGTTTGATTTCAATTTGGACACAGTCAGATTTCCGACTCATACTTCATAGATTCCAAGTTCCAATGGTTAGTAGATTTTTGCAGCTTTTTCTTCTTACCTTGAATTGTGCCCCATGAGTAAATGAAGGTCCTGCAGACTTTATTCCCACATGCTTTGCCCCGTGCTTGTCATCATGGTCAACTCTACTTTGAGAAAGCAGTCACATCTTCAGTGCCTTCTGACCTAAGGTGCACATATTCTGGCAATATCTTTGACAGGTTTTTACTATGGCTTATAGTGTCCATGCTATTCATAAGATTTTCAAAGGCTATGTCACTTAAGTGGGCAGCTGATTCCTTCTTTGTTGTCTCTTCCTAGTGTGGAAGTTCTGCTGGAATCCTTTTACTATTTGAAATACCAGTGACATAGCTTCCAGTATCACAGCAGCACAGAGACCATACAGTATAGCAAACTGAAAAATAAGTGGTGGCTATATCTATCTATATGTATCTTTACATGTGGTATATATGTGTGTGGTGTATATATATTCATATAATATATGCATTTCTAAAAGCTGATGGAGAAATTCCATTGCCTTTTAATTCTATTATCCAAGATATATAATAATTATTATGTACCTATGATAAGACATAAAAATGAAAACCATAGGTAAAATGTTTGAGCAAAGAATATATCACTTGTGCTTGAGAAGGCTGTAAGAACATCCCTATCCTCAGCATGACACTAGAAGAACTAATAAAATTCATTTTGGAGTTGTATTTAGGACTAAAATTTGTCATGGAAAAACAATACAGTACAAGATCAGCAAGAGAGTCAGAGGACCCTAAATTCATTAGGCCAAGAGGAGGCTGGCATGACCAAAAGAAATTGTCAGAATATCACCAAACATGAGAAAAGAAACTGCTTATATTATTCCTGAGATAGATAGTGGTTTACCCTGTTTTTTAATAAGTCCCTCAACTCTAAGCATAGTTTGTGAGTTCTATGTGCCTATTACAATATATTATTGACACCCCCCCCCCCCAAAGAAGTACACATGGTTAGTTACAGCATCAGTAACTGGACTGGTGAGTAGAAGTGTCTCTGCTATCCATTTTATTAGGATCAACCTTGAGTTGTTCTTGATCCTCACTATCCCCCACTGAAGCTTAGATATCTTCCGATGATAAAATTATTAGTTCCATCCTACAAAAGCAAAGGTCCTCAAACTTTTTAAACAAGGGGCCAGTTCACTGTCCCTCAGACCATTGGAGGGATGGATTATAGTTTTAAAAAATTATGAACAAATTCACTGTGGGCCCGGGATGTGTTGTCTGCTAAACAGGATAGGCAGTGGTGGCAAAAACATCTGGCAACTGGATAAATGCTATTGGCGGGCCGCATGTGGCCCACGGGCCTTAGTTTTAGGACGCCTGGCCTACAGCCTCAGCTATGTGATAATCTTAGCATGAAATTGATTCTGCTTGAACTCATTCAAAATTATTGACAATTGAATATTAATATCCATTTGTGGGTAATGCTTTTTCCATAGGAGGTGAGCACTGTTTTAAAGTTTAATGATGGTTGAGAAGTGAAGGAGAAGTTTTTGGGAAGTGGAGGAATGTATTAGAACTCTTAAAGACCAGCCTTACTGATGCCAAAACAGGATCACTAACAAAGGAGACAGAAGAAGTGGTGCAGATGTGCATTTCCCAATATATGATTTTTGTACCCAGTATGCAAGTTTCTAAGTCCTGGTTTAGCACTAGGATATCTGTATGCAAAGGTAATAAGTAATCATTCTTTGATTTTCTTAATCCTTATGACAATCTGCCCTTTTCCAAAACAAAACCTTCTGCCATGAAGTTGACAAGATAGAACTGACCTTTTGGGTTTCTAAGTCTCTAAAAATGTTTCAAGAATAGGCAAACTCGTTTTTTGCCCTTAGAATTGCTGGTGGGTTTGAACTACTGATCCTGGGCTTGGCAGCTCATTGGATAATCCCTTATGCTACCAGGGCCCCCTGTTCCCCAAATAGTACTTTGAAAAGCACAAGGCCTGATAAAACCTTTAATATATGAGTTTCACTGCCAAACAACCATCTGCACATAGGACTCCCTTTGCAGTGTAAGATGGAGATAATAAATGACTGATAAGACATATAAAGGGGTTTCAAAAAGGACATGGGAAATTTTTATTATCCTTTAATTCTGTTTTTCTCCAAGCCTTTTGAAGCTTCCTCATATTAAATATGGCCCATGCTACAGCTCCCTCTGACTCTACGTTCACATAATCTGGTTCCCTGACTAGTTCCAATTTTGTCTTTGATTAGTTTATGTTTTCCAGAAATAAAAAACCTTCTGTTAAATATTTTAACCAACATGGACATAAGTTTCTGTAACATGAAATAAATGCTTATTGGGTTTGAAAAAAAATTATTAGTTCAATCAATCTATACCCCGATAGCTATCAGAGAATCAAATGTTTAAAAAGTGAAAAGCAAGTAGAAATATGAGAAATTGTAGAAATACAGAGCCATCTGTGTTGGGCAAAATCTACAGATTATGAAGTCACACTGTGCTCAGGGCTTTATGTTTTGAGCATAATACTGAATGGTCTTCTGTTCTAGGGAACTGGGCAAGAAGATAGAGGATGGAGGCAGGAAACCAACACTATTCAATATAATCCCTAAAAATTCAAAACCATAGATCAAAGGATTGAACTAACTATGCAAGGCAGGGTTTTTTCATTAATAAATGGGAGGATTAAGCTACACTAATTTGAACCCTCTGATTTCCTGATAAATCAGCAATGGTGGGTTCAGCTTAAAAAAATATGTATGAGCTCCTACCACATGCCAGAAATGCCTGATCTATAAGTTAACTCTGTGATAGGAAATTTTAATGAATCCTAAAGTGTATGGAATAAGGATACCCCCAATAAAAGCAATTTTGTTGAAATCATCTTAACAAAATGAATTACTCAACTATCTTTGAGTAATTGTCAATTGAGATGCAAAATTAGAACCTATTTGAATGTATTTAGAGGAAATGAAAAAACTGGAGTGCTATAAAGGACCTGTTCTTCAAAAGGATAAGAGCGATAACAGATATTCCACAAGAGCACCATTCTATTCATAAACAGTACATTGGCTTTAGCCAGAGGACTTGAACAGATATTAATATTTTATATGTGGCCCTACGCAGCTTTTAATCAGATAATTATGATATAATTTGCAAGAAGTTTTTCCTCTTTTTTAAAACATTTGTTATTAATTGAGAGTTAACACATATATCATCTCATTCCATAGTTCAATCACATCAAGCAGTATTGTACATTTGCTACAATTTCCAAGCATTATTTTCCTTTCTCGACTCCTTGACATTGTCTCCATTTTATACTCCCTCTCTCCACCCCACCACTTACCCTTCCCCGCAAAGCCCTTATTCTGCTTCTGCCCCCATAGAGTCATCAATCCTGAGTCTCAGAGTAAGATGGTTACTAAACAGGGTGATGGGAGAGATGAGTAAAAATCAAAGAGCTAAACCTGACTCGAATGGTTCAGACTTTTTCAGTTGTTCCCTCTCCGATGCACCTTGGACCTGAACTGGTTTTCAGCATTTTCTGCATTTTGTTTTGTTTGGGGTTTTATTTGTTCTTATTATGGTTTATCCCACAGGTATTTCCTCTTTTTAAAAGGAAAATTAAAATCGCTGCTTAAAAACACCAGCTGAAATAGTAACAAACTCTAATAAAAGAGTACTGAAAATTAGTGGATATGTGTATTTTGCTGAGATTTGTTGAAGATTTGTGTCACACATAATCCTGAACTCCTGGCTGCCTTTCAAAGCAAGAAACTTTCCAAAACTTAAATTAAATGAAATATTTATTCTTGTATAAGTGATATGATTATGTATGCTTTGGTAAATTATAGTATTTTTTAAAGTCAAAAAAATAAATGAAATAAAACAATCAAATAACATGTGATATGAGTTTGACATATTTGGGCTTATAAAACATTTTTAAAACAGTACATTTTCTAACCTACAATATGGTAGCTACAGAAAAAGTGAGCATTCTAGCAAGATAAAGGAACTTAGCATGAATAAGGAAAAAATTACTTACCCTTGACAGTTTCATTATTCTTCCAAAAGTAATAGGATGCATTTCTATGGCCAAAGTGCACCAGACACCCACAGAAAACAGAAGCACCCTTGATGTTTCCAATCTATTTCACTAGAAACATATGTGAAATATCTCTTCACTTTAGAAAACAGCAAAGACCAACTTTAATATTAAAAGCTAATTCGAACCAAACTCACTACCAGGGAGTTGATTCCAACTCATAAGGACCATTTGTGGCATTTCTGAGACTGTGAGTCCTGATGGGACCAGACAGATACAGTTGGTTTCATTTGTCTGCCTCAGAACTGGTCGGTGGTCCGTTTGAATCTTGCCCATTGCACAAAATCACCAGCACATTTTTGCAATAAAACCTCGGGCAAAAATAAACAGCTCTATTTCATTTAACAATAGGTTATGAGAATTAAAAAAGCAAAACTATATTCTATAGGATACTAAATTCTAATGTACTCTTATGTCATAATTCTTCATATAATCTAACATTTTTGAATATTTTCTTAGTGTACAGATTGAAAAATTATGGTGAAAAGACACAACCCTGACACACACCTTTTGTGATTTTAAACTATGTGGTATTCTCTTGTGTTCTCACAACTGTCTCTGAATCTATGTGTATATTCTACATGAGCACGATGAAGTTTTCTGGAATTCTCATTCATCACAAGTTTACCTAGTTGATCATGATCCACACAGCCCAATGCCTTAGTATAGTCAATAAAATGCAAGTAAACATCTCTGATGTGTTCTCTGTTGTCAGACAAGACCCATCTGAATCAGCAGTGATATCTCTGGTTCTATATCCCCTTCTGAATCTGGTCTGAATCTCTGGCTACTCCCTGTCAATGTACTGCTGTAATCCTTGTTGGACTATCTTCATCAAAATTTTACTTGTATGTGATATCCTACAATATTTGTGATTCTACAATATTCACATTCTGTTGGATCCCTTGCTTTGGATTGGTTACAAATGAAAATCTCTTTAAGTCAGCTGACTAATTAGCTGTCTTCCAGATTCCATGGCATAGGAAAATGAGTGCTTCCAGTGTTTTATTAACTGGCTAAAATATCCCTATTACTATTTCATTAGTTCAGGGAGCTTTGATTTTGGCTAATGCTTGCAGAGCAGTTTAGACTTCTTCCTTCAGTACCATTGATTTGATACTATTGGTTCAAGGGTACTTCAGTAGCTTTGAAGTGTTCTATTAGGGATTTGTGTGTGTGTGCAATGACTCTTTGTATCCTTTATATCTTCTTTTGATGGTCCTTAAATCAAGCAATATTTTGCCCAAAGAATGTTTCAAAATTGCAACTCAAGACTTGAATTTTCCCTGAACTCATTCAGTTTAAGATATGTGGAGTATGTTCTTCTTTTTGTGTTTTGTTTGTCTGTTTTATCTAGACCTTTCTAACTCTAGGTTTCAGGATTTAAGGAAATCTTATGAATAGACTTCCATATACAAGTGACCTAACTTTGCTTGCTGACAGGAGGACTTGAAGCATTTGCTGATGGAGATCAAGGATTGTGATCTCTGTAAAGAAGACCAAAGTCTTCACAACTGGACCAATAAAGGACATCATGAGAAAATAGAAGAAGGTTGGAAATGTCAAGGATTTGACCTTGCTTTATCCACAATCAATGCTCATGGACGCAACAGTCCAGAGCTCAAGTGACACATTACAAAGGCTAAATCTGAGGCAGAAGGCCACTTTATTTTTCCCCCAACAGTTTTATTGGCATATAATTTATATATCATACAATTCCCCAATCACATCAAGGAGCATTATACAATCATTACCACATCAATTTTAGAGCATTTATCCCCCTCAGCCTCCATGGTTACATTGTCTATAAAATTAGTTGTGCACAAAAAGAAGTACAGCATGAGTCCACTGAGGTAAGTATAACCAATATGGTAGGTATAGAAAGGAAGCCCCCTATAGCATAACAGTTGGTCAGATATCCAGGGAAAGGGGAGGGGGTGGAACCACAGGGATGTATTGGATACAGCACAGCAAGGGAAGATGAAATGGGGGAGAGAGAAAAAGGAGGTTTGAAAGTAAAAGGTTAATGGAGGGAGCAGGGCAACAGCTCACCCAGGGGGAGAGTACGGGTCTTGTCTCCACAGAAGCTGAAGTGAGTGTGCAGATCCTACCACACAACGCCCAACCGTGAGGATGGAGGTGGAAGGAGACAGACATTAAAAGAGAGCTACAGGGTCCGCATAACCAGAGCCAGACCGACTCCCTCAATGTAAGTGGATGTGGCAGAGACAAGGTGGCGGAAAGTGACCAGCATGTCACGCCCACATGCAGACAGGTGGAAATGGAGGAAGAGAAGGAGAGCAGTCCAGTCCCCATGCTGTCCCGATTCCTGCCCACGATGCTCAGAGGACTACGCTCCTGCAGGGACCTAAGGTACAGGGGAGACTAGGCAAACAACAGGGTCTGTCACACTGTCTTCCTACAGACAGCGACAAAGGAGACACACAGCAGGGAAACAAGGCGGTCTGAGTGCCAAAAATGGACCAAATCAAAAAGGGAGCACTCCTGGCTGGACAGCCCGGAGGAGAAAACTGGACTGAGGGTTCCTAACAGCTGACACTCACAGAGGCAGTTCTAACCCAGCCTAGAGTCGCTGTGAGTCAGAAGTGACTCGATGGCAGAGGTTAGGCAATGAGTCTTTCTGGACCCAAGCCATGATATCTTCAATTGCCCCATCTGCTTGTGGAAGTTAGATAGTGGATAGGAAGCATAGATGAAGAGATGTGTTTAAATTGTGGTGCTTGCCAAGTATGACGACTGGGGAAAGTCTCATAGATGATCAGAAAAACAAACAGATCTGTGTTGGAAGAAGTACAGCCAGACTGCTCTTAGAAGTAAAAGTAGTGAGACATCATCTCAAATACTTTGGACATGTGGTCAGGAAAGACCAGCCCCCAAAAAAGGGCAGACAGGAGCTTGGTAAAAGGCAATTGAATATTGAGAAAACAAGAGCAATTGAATATTGAGAAAACATCCCAGTCCAGTCCAGATCAAGTCCTTAAGTCCAATATTAGCCCCTATGGCTGATAGCATTCTACACATTGCATTCCAGACTCAAGAAACAGGCAATTGCACTGAGCACAGACCACAGGCCAGTGGGTGGAAAGTCCTGTGAATCCAGAGCAGTGGAAGCATCTCAGCACTGGCAGGATATGTCAGTGTATGGCTTCTTCAGCTTCTGAGCTCTAGCATAGTTCCATGCATCTTCTCCATAGGCGTGTCTCACAGAAGTGAGCCTGTGTTCTGCCTCAAGTGAGCTATTTATCTCCTTAGAGCCTCCAAGTGAGGTCATCAAGCTGTGACCTGGTGGACAGACTAAACTTGACCCTTTCATTATTAATTCTTAAAATGACACCAGATTATGTAACTGCCACAAAGCCCAAACTCATTTGTGGATCTATGTTCTGGTTGTTTTTCAATCTGTCTGTAGTATTTATATGATGCCAGCTGTCGGGATGGAATCTAGCCAGTCAATCCCAGTGAGTGTAATCTGCTCATGTGAAGGGTCCTAGGAACCTCTGTTCTCTTTTGTGCTTCACCTTCCTTCTGGCACTGGTAGACCTGCCCCAGTCCTGTGATACTTCCATCACCATTTGATCGACAAGACTTGTCATCCACCAACCTTCCTACATTTTGCATCACAGGTTGTGGCTGTGTGGGACTGAAAGAGATGTATGGACTAGTAACAGACTTATAGACTAGTATAAGTCTGGACTGGGTTGGGATATTTTCTTGACATATAGCTACTTCTTGATGTAAAACTCTCTCTTACACGTATATAATCATCTCTAGATATTTTTCTCCAGGCAACCTGGCCTAACTCACTGCCTTTGACTCCCTTTCAAAACCTCCTTTTTTTAATTTCTTTTTTTTTCATTTTTTGAGGCAGCAACACTACCCTCTGGTGGGAGTGGGAGGCCTAACCTTGCTCCTGGAGAGCTGCTGCTGGATTTGAACCACCAACCAAGTGGGCCGCATTCCACACTCAACCACTATGCCACTGGGGCTCAGCCCAAAAGCCTCCTTTTAAATGTATGGTAGAGTCTTACTTATCATCTCCCTGGGGCATAAAGATTTTACATTAACACTGTCATTAATATTAACATTTCATTAATATTAGTTTTTATTAATATTGATTAACCCCTGGTGGCAATTTTTAAAGCCCTGTTGAAAGAGGGATATTGGACCAATATAAGCTAACTCCATATCACAGAATCTGAATTATTCACTTGTACAGAATCAAAACTTTCATATCTGGACATTACATAAACAATGATAGTTGATTGTCAGCAAAATTTTACAATTATATTCACTGAGAAGGAGAGTCACAGGTTTGAATACAGCATCTAGAAAATTGATATAGCAAGGCCATGTTTGTTCTCCTACCAATAGTTCTTGGTATAGCTGTCTTCTGCTTTCTCAGACATCATGAATTTTCTGTGTTAAATCATCAGGTTACAGGTGTGTCTGCGGTAGAGTCCAGCTCACCCAGTGTATTTTCCACAGAGAATCTCACTGCTGCAGCCTCTGAAGCACAAAGTGAGCCCTGAAGAAACATGTAGGCTTTTCTGATTCAGAATGATGCTTTTTGACAGATTAGAACTGCCACATAGGGTTTTTGAAGCTGAGGACTTCACTTCCCCACAGGAGACCCATGGTGGATTTACATTAATGCATTTTTCATTTAGCTCTCTTCCATTGATTCAACAGGAATCTTTGATTATAATCTATTGGTTATAATTATAGATCCACAAAAATAAAATAGCATGGAAATAGGTTGTGAGACATGATATCATATCATCTATCATAGAAATATAATATAAAATAATATTCATATTGTTTTTATCTAAAAGTTAGCTTCTAATGGTAGTAGGGTTTGGTGTCCTGCCTCTGTGGCTAATGGATTTGTAGGCCGTTTCACCACACTAGACGAATGTGGTAAGAAAACTTGCATAAAGCAGATGAACCGTAGAAGCATCTTTTGTCTTCCAGGTGTGGCTTCTTCAATGGACCAAGCTGCAATGCAGTATTGACAGAGCCTCTGCTTCCATGATGTCTCCCTCAACATGACTCCACATGATTTCTATACTGCAAAATAAAGCTAAACTCTGGAAACCAAAAAAAAAAAAAAAAAGATTTGATGTCTACTTGGCTGAGCCAGTACCTTCAGTAGTTTGTCAGTTAAAATCTACTAAATCTACTAACATGCTGAGCTTTCCTGGAGGGCATGGCTTGTCTCTAATAAAAGTGGAGGCTGTGGTAAACTTGCCTGCTTTGTATTGAATCTGAACCATGCACCTGGTTCATCTACCTGGACTTGACCCAGTGGTCTGCTATGGTCCCTGCCAATCTGGCTATTCTTACTTGTAAAGCTTAAATTTGTTCACATCTACAGTGAGAATTCTCTCCCTTGACTGGCCCATCTTTGACACCTCAGTCACTGGAACTATGTGAGTCATCTGACACATAGATATAGTATTTGCCCACCTCTAAAAACTGTGTGAGTCATTTACTTATAAACTTCTCTCTCTCTCTCTCTCTCTCTCTCTCTCTCTCTCTCTCTTCCTGTGTGTATGTGCACAGAGTATACTTGCACATTTTTCAACTTCACTGCTTTTATTTCTCTAGAAAGTTGAGCCTGACACCTTGAAATCTAACTCAGTTTATCACCACCACAAGGGTCTGTATATAATTACTATGCTCCCCTGGGTGTTTATGTGACTGATTTTTCAGGAGTTTATTACCAGATCTTTTCTTCAAAATGTGTCTGTGTGGATCTAAACTCCAATCATTCAGCTATCAGCAGATCACAGTAACCACTTGCAAGATTCTATCTTAATACCTTTTGATTCCACATCTAAGCACATATCTAAGAGAAATGAGGGCACCAGTCAATCAAAAGACAAGTAAAAATAATCATAGAGCTTATATTCATAATAACCTAAACTAGAAGCAACCCAAATGTCCATAAAGACATTAGTAAACAAAAAAGAGATATTAGTAAAAAAAGTTATAAACAATGGAACAATATTCCACCATAAGAAAATGATATAAAAACTAATAAATGTGAAAATGTGGAAGACGTTCCAAGATATTGTGCTTAACAAAAGAAGCTAGTCAAAAAGGCATTTGTATTGTGTGATTACATTTATAGAAGTGGAAAAACAGGTAAAACTGTCTTTTATGATTGAAATAAAGTCTGACAGCGAGTAGGAGACATTTTGATAGCAAGCAGGCAGCAGAAGTGGGAATGCACATGATGGAAGGGTCTTGAAGAGACTGTGGAGTCTGAAAGACAGGGGGAGGTAATGTTACCGGAAACTAGAGAAAGCATGCCTTGGTTTATATGGTAACAGAACAATTAATAAAACTCTATTCAAAAATAACATGGAAGATAAAAATGGTTGCCTATTCAAGGATGGAAGAAGGCTTACCTGGGAAGAAGCTTAAAAAACTTTCAGAGGGGAAGGACATCTTCTCTTAACAGAAGAGTGGTTACTTTGGTGAGAATATTTGCTAAAACTCAGCAATCCATATATCTGATCAATATTTTTTGCAGGTAACTTAGACATAATTTTTTTAATGAGGAAAAAATCAAATTGATTAATTTAAGATATAGAGATACTCTAAAATTGTTTAATGTGTATAGTACAGATATGGGTTATAGTTTAAAAGCTATGAAAAACAGAAACCATTTTTAAATAATATTTATAATTTCTGAAAGTATGAGGCCAGGGCAGGGGAAGAGATCCTGAATTCAGTTGTGTCCCAGGGACATGTCATTGGATGTGAACCTGTGGATACTGTGGATTGCAGGTTGGATCCCTTAGGATCTCAGCCAACTCTTATTGATTCCCCCTGTGGCTCTTCTGAGTGGATTCATCCTGGAGATGTGTCTTGTTGAAAAGTACATTGGGAGTATTCACTCACCTCATTCCTGAGCCACAGCTGTGGCATTAAGCTCCATGGCATTGCCAGGTAAAGAGTGGGTTGATAACTACAAGGTCAATTGTTCGAAGCCACCCACCATTCTGTGAAAAAGGATAAGGCTATCTGTGCAAAAGCAAAAACCCTATGGGATCACTGTAAATCAGAATCAACTACATAGTTATAGGGTATGAATTTTGATTTCACAGTTTTATGGTAAAATATGAACATTTGTGTATTAATCAGCCTTCCAAAAATACTTGAAACATGTTATTTAAAAGTTTCATGTGGCTTAACTGTCTTTTGTTTATATTATAAATCACTTAGTCAACATGTTTTTAGTTCTTTTGTAGGTTGCTTGCTTTGAACTCTTTACATAGAACATAGAAGATCTTTACAGATCACTAAACATGTCATTGAAAAGATATCCAAAAACAAGAATTATCAAGTAACAAAGCATGGTTTGAACTATATAACATTGTACTTAGCATAAATTTTGATACACCTTTGGGGAAGTTCTCTCTGTTACATAGAAAGGAGGCACCTTTGGGTGGTTCCTCACCTATTCTGAGATCATCCTGTGATAGTCACAAACATCTCTGATGCAATTAATAGCAGGGTTCTCTTTCTGTATTTTAGGGTCAGTCAATTATGACACCCTGGTAACACAATGACTAATTATTCAACTGCTAGCTGGAAGCTTGGCAGTTTGAAATCCCCAACCAATTTATGGATAGAACTATGGCAACTACTCCCATAAAAATTACAGATATATATCTATATATGTGTATGTATGTATGTATGCAATATCCTAAAAGCACTGGCAGCTAAAATTATGGAATATTAATGGTATATAGGAATTGGAATTGTGTGAGACAAAAAAAATCAGAGAAAGAAGGACAATGAATCAGAAGTTAAATTTGATTTCTAGTCCACTTTGAGATTATCTAGTGGACTGATCTTGGTCAATTTGCTGGCTTTCCTCAAAAATCTTTCATCTATTAAGTGAGTTGGATTATCTGGGGACTTTCTCTGCACTTGGGTTTCAAAACAGAATTTCCTGGCCAGCTTTAGAAAACGGTATCTTGGTGGGGTAAAGTGCTTAGTTGCTAAATGATATGTGAGCAAGTCCAACTCGCTGTGCAGCTCAGGGGGAGAAAGGCTGGGCCATCTGCTTCCATCAAGCTTGCAGTCGAGAAAACCTTGTGGGGCAGTTGGACTCTGTCACAAGGGTTGGAGTCAACTCAACTGTATTTTAGTTTGACATGTGGGGCTTTGGCAATGGATGATGTACAAGCTCCTCAGGTAGGTTTAATATGCATTTAAGGGTGGTTCCAGCTGTCCTCGGTAGTGTGATTTGATTGGTCTCAGGTAGTGCCTTTGCCTTTCTTTTAGTTTTTTTTTTTAACTCTCCACGTGATTCTAATATATGTAAATGGCCACAGGAAAGAATTCAGAAATAAATTAATCCTCTTCCTCGCTCAGTTTGCTTTTAATTTTGTCAAATAGTTGATATATAAGAAGTGTCTAAGAAAATTACTTTCTCATAGAACTATGATTATTGATTCAGAGATTCATCAACTAATTCCCTAGATAGAGACCATGAACCCTTAGTTCTGCGAGTCAGATATCTTCCGAGTGTCTCAGAGTCTAAGGCAGGAGAGAGACTAGCTTTGCTACAGAGCTACCATTCCAATCCCTGCTGTGTGATGGATGCAATTATTTTAGGAAGGAACATGTGCACCAAAGATGAAGGCACGGAACATAATTGCTTCTGTGGTAGTAATTTCGTTTCCTAGAATACAGAGTTAAATCAGCACCTCCCCTTAGTCTAACGACAATAACGTAGTTTTCTCTTTCATCCATTCCTTTCAAGCTTTTCTTACATTTGACACTTTCTACTGGGTATTTGAGTGATCTAACATTAACCACCCACATATTGTATTTACCACTATTATTAGCACAGTGGATGATCTTTATAACTTTGTGAAGCTCCAAGAAGCATTATTACTAAATCATTTGCTATTCCCGCCAATTCATATCCCAGGGCAAATTATATCCAAGTGACATTTAAGTTTCTTTTTGTACCTTAAGCTTAGAAATAACTACATCTAAGGATGTGATATAAATGCATCTTGAATTTTAAGGTTTCACATTTCAACTTAGATATTCAATAAGGTTAGAAGAGAATATGACAATGTGAACTACAGCTGCAAAAGAATGCAAATTTTAAGTTCAACAAATAGATATGTATGCAATGAAAATTACGTGAAGAGAAGAAAATGTGCAGGTTAATAATTACTTCTTCAGAAAAGAATTCATTAGTTTTGAGTTGAATGAAGATAAATGAACTTTCACCTATAATTTCTATGCAAAGAAGTTTTAATTTATGTTTGTATTAATAGAAGTATCCAGAACTAAGGAGATAATAATTCTGTTTAATACATTAATTACCAAATCAAATTTTGAGTCATATGATAAATTCTGAGAAACATACTTCATTGTGCTTGTAAAGACAATGCATCAGACAATAGTCACACCCCCAGAAGTACCCAGGGTGAGTAAACAGTTTTAATTCATGTTGAGAGAAAAATGAAAAGAGAATCGCACTGTGTGATCAAAATGTTAAAAAAAAAAACACTGCATGTAATTAGCAGAAGGCCCACTGAGCCCTCACTGAAATACAGGAAACTTTCACTGCTTCTCAATTTGAATATTCAATGAGGTCTGGGATCCCACCTCAGCATCATGCTAACTATTCATTCAGTTGTGGGGCTATAGGGCACCTTTTCTGTGAGTTGTGATCCTTACTGAAGAGCACATTCCTTAACATTCATCAACAAAGGCGTCAAGTCCTCCTTACTTTTAGCAAATAAACTGTCACATTCTGTCTTATTCTACTGTCAATAAGAAAGGTTCTGTCGCCTTTTGCTGTTAATAGGCATTCCTCAAATCTTAATGCGGTGCTCCTCATCATATACTCCAGTTGTCCAGATTATTGCTCGCCATACAGATTAGATAAATACGGTAAAAAGACACAAAACTGACACACACACCTTCCCTGATATTAGACTACCTGGTACTTCCTTGTACTGTTTCAACAACTGTCTCTTTGGTTCATATAGAGGCTCTGCATAAACATAGCTGAGTATTCTATAATATTCTGTGTTGGCAAAGGAACCCATATTTTATTATGCGCCACATTGTCCAATTACTTTGTCTAGTCAACATACAAGTACACACAATTCTGGTATTCTCTCCATCTATTATTGGAAGTGATATTCCTCATTTCATATACTTTTATAAATCTGGTTCAAATTTCTAGAAGTTCTTTGTCAATGTTTTGCTGCAACCCATGTTGATCTTTCCTTAGCAGCATTGTACTTGCCCGTGATACTAATGATTGATTATTTCAGGATTGTGTGAGGCCACCCCTCTTTGTAATGATTATAAATATGGATCACTTCCAGTCAGTTGACCAGGTAGCTGTCTTTCAAATTTCTTAGCATGTGTGAATAAATGCTTCCAGTGCTTCCTCAGCTTGTTGAAAAATTTCCTTTGGCATTCCGTAAACCCCTGAAGCCTTTGTGTTCCCACTAATACCTTCAATGCAGCTTGTTTTCTTCAGTACCATTGGATCATGTTTTTATGCAACTTCTTGAAGTGACTGAACATCAACCAGTTCTATTGGGTACTGTTACTCTACATATTCCTTCCACAGGGGGTTCAGTGAGTATGAGCTTGGCATTGATACGTAAGGTCAATAACTTGAAACAACCACATGCTCCCCTGGAGAAATGCAGGGTTTTCTGCCATCTCAGAAGCTCACAAGGCCCATTCTAACCTGTCCTGCAGGGTCACCAAGTCAGCATGCACATGATGACAATGTGTTCTTTTCGGTTTTGCAGTATTCTATATTTTGTCAACAGAATCTGTCAACATTCCAACAGGAGGGTTAACTTTTTCTTCATTTCCTTCAGCTTTACGTATACTGATTGCGTTCTTCCTTGTTGATCCTCTAAATCCAGGATTTTGTACATTTCATTGTAATGCCTTAGTTTTCTCAAGCTACCATTCAAAATTGCCTCTGCAGAAATATGAATCCTCATCACAAGACTTTCCTATGTTACATCTGCAACAAACACTAAGTCAATTTAGAGGTAACAAGTTTCCCCTCATAACCTTTAGAACCCCAATATGTGGAAGGATTTTTAAAAAGAACTCCATTTATTAGCGGACACTTCATATTACAGTTAAGGGGGAAGTATTGACTTTCCTATAATAGTCTATTAAATAGATTTCAGTGCTTTTATATTCCTAAACTGTAAAGGACTGGAAAAATATTCTATTTTCTCCAAACCTCCAGACATGGAGAGACAATTAAAATAAGGAAAAACAAGGAAAAATCTGCACCCAAGCTTTGTCTCATATATTACTTTTGTGGGGGGGGAAATGGCTTCCCTAAATGTTTCCTTTGTGTGTGTACCAAAAGATGGTGTCTTTTATTATTCTTTTCATTGTAGAAAGAGATTTTTTTTTTTTTTGGCATCACTGCTCTCTGGCGTTGGGAGTAAGAGGCCCAGCTCCACTGCTGGAATGGAACCTCCGTCCCAGTGGGCCGCAGTCCCGCGCACAACCGCTACGCCACCGGGGCTCAGCCTGTAGAAAGAGATTTTACTGCAATCATCTCTGAGGATAGATTCTGAATTATCCCTTTGCCGATCTAGTTCTCTCACAACACCAAAAGAAACAGAAGCAATTTTAATTCATTTGGCCTTCCTCAAATAATCAAATTTACTCTGACACTTCCTGACATATGTATACACTTCGAGTAAAAATAAAGTTTTGATAAAAAGATTTTGTAGTCTATGCATATTACCCTCAGATCATATTTTCCTGATCTCACTTGCTCCAGGGGTTAATGTGTAAATGATGTTCTGCAAACTTTAAATGAAACAATTTGAATATGCCTGAAGATTTTACTAAAGAGATTTTTTTTTTCAATGCTGCTTACCAAATTTGTAATGCAAAGGAAAGGTCTGGGTTTGAGGCTTGGGTTTAAGTTTGAGGTTTATGAAATATTATATTGTTTTTTATTTTTGGTGCCCTGGAGTCAGATTCATAATAATCCTATGTGGAACAGAACAAAAAAGTGCTTCACCCTGTACCATTGTCACAAATGTTATGCTGCGATGTTGAAACCCCATTGATGTAGCCATTACACCCACCTACCTCTTTTTCTCTGACATTCTACGATGCCGAGCATGATGGCCTTTTTCAGATAGGTATCCCCTGATAACCTGACCAAAGTATGTGAGATGAAGTCTCCTAAGCATCATTGCAGATATCCATCTTTCCAAGACAGATTTTTTTCTCTTGTTGGCAGTCCATGGTATTTTCAATATTCTGATTCAGGACCATAATTTAAATGATCATTTTTTCTGTGATCTTCCTTATTCATTTTCCAAATTTCACATGTTTATGAAACAGTTGAAAATACCATAACTTGGGTCAGGTGCCCCAAAGTCTTTATGTCCTAGCTTTGCTCTCCAACACTTTAGAAAGGTCTTGTGCATCCTATTTGCTCACGGCAATATTAGATGAGAAATTCTTGACCACTGTTTCACTGTCTGCTTTCTTGATTTGTTGACTGCTACCTCGTAAGCACTGATTGCAGAACAAGCAGAAGGCACCCATTAAAGAACACTATGCACTCTCAGAGTGGAAGAACATCAGTCTAATATTGGATGTAATGTATTTTACATGCACACTGACTCACTTAATATAAAACGCTTGTATGTACAGGTGGTGACACTGAGGCTGTTTACATAAGTCACACAGCCACATCAATACATTTGCATCTTTATATCTAATACTTGAAATTGAGATATACCATGGTTGAATCTTTTAGAATGTGACAGAATTTTGTGTCATATTTTAAAACATATAGCCAATTGAAGACTATTTTTAAGTTTGTTTTTCAATGGCCACACTACAAAAATAATTGTCTATGATATTATTTCAGACCTCCATATCTGTCTGGTAGTTTTCCTGCTTTCCTTCTCCCCACTTGCAAGAGCCACCACTATTAGATTTATCATTCTAAATTATTTTCCATGTCATTAGTATGAGTCATTAGTAATATTCCTATTCTGTTCAACATCCATCCTTATCATAAAGTTACTTGCTATTCTTTGAGAATTCTTCATTATATTTAGATCTCTCCTCAGATTCTGAGGATCCCTTCTATAAGACAGTCAAAAAATCACCACTGCTACCATGGTATTGCCTCTGACTCCAGTGAGTATACCCCATGTTTTCTGTCAATTTGTCCTTCTGTGGTGACTTGTGTGTTACTGTGATGCTGGGAGACACATCGCTGGTATTTTGAATACTAGCCGGGTCACGAGTTTCAGGTGAGCTCCCTGAAATGCACTGGTAATGCACTTTACAGAAGGAATTAACTTTCCTCTTTTGAGTAGTTCGCCACAGAAAACCTTATGAATGTGTGCAGAACATTGCAATATAATGAAAACCAAGATCATCAAACATTTCTAGATAGAGTGCTGAAAAATAGGCCCCTACCATTAGAAGGCACTCACAAAGTAGAATGGTGGAAGGGCTGTCTTCTCAAGGTTGAGGTGACCATAAAGACATGTAGAGAGGAAAGCTTTTGTGACCTTGATTTATGGACTGGTCATGACTCAAAATGAGAAGAAACAGCTGTAAACATTTATTAGTAATTGCACTTCAAATGCACCAAGTATGAAGCCAGGAAAAAAATGTCCAAAATGAAATAGAACATGTAAAGATGAATAACCTAAGAATTCATAAGCTGAAATGGACAGGGGCTGACAGAGGAAAATATAAATAATTGCTTATAGGTAAGTTCAAATTGAAGTTGAAAAAAAATTTAAGTTTATGAGAGCTTAAATATGACCTTGAATATATCCTACCTGAATTTTGATAACATCTCAAGAACACATTGAAGATGAATGTCATGGGATGTCATCAAGAATGTAATACATGAGCCACAAGGTAATTAATAACACTATAAACAAAAGGTCCAATGCTCCAGGAAGATAATTGATAAGATTTTCTAACAAATTAATAAGGATATTTCTAATATGAGAAGTTTGTAAAAACATATTTTCAGGAATAAATTTGGGGCTCACACTTAATCCTAGATCCAATCTAAGAAAACTTATGACATGGCACTGATTCATATTCACCCTCATAAAGATATGGGTGCTATAGCAAAGTGTGCTGAAGAAATTAGATAGTGCCTAGCTATCAGGCAGAAGAATGTCGAGGGTCTTAAAGGCTTGTCTCCAAATAAGAAACCATCTAAGTGAGAAGTCAACTAAGTCAACATGGAAGAAGCACACTGTGTCAGGCACTTTATTTTCTCTTAGAGAAATAAAATTCAGGACACTAGTAATTCTTTTTATATATTTATATATTGAGAAAGGCATATAAGAGAAGAAAGAAAAAGTTAACTATAAAGCAATACAGATTGCTCGGTGCAACTCACTTGCATGAGGCAGCTAGAAGACTGGCAGTCCTTCAAATCTTGAGGGCCGCTGAGCAGTCCTCTGTAGAGCAATGCCGGCTATCTGGTCACAGGCAGCAAACAGCAGAGCAGGTCACCAACAGTCAGCCAGATGACAGAGTCCAACAGTCCCCAGCTCAAGAGATGTATATCCCAGGAGCATGGCGAAGTAGGGCTTGAAGGAGCCTCAACTCACAGCAACACAGTCCATGATTAGGTGTCTCACGGGTAGTGTTGCTTGGAGGTCAAGGCACAGGATGAACAAGGCAGCTCTCTGGTCTGAAGATCTGGAAGCAAGAGAGAGGGTGGGACTTGCTGAGCCCTTCCTATCTCTGCCCTTCAATTCATCCCGCATCTTCATTGGCTGTGCTGTCACAACAGACCCACCAATCTTCTGTGGCCATGTTGGCATAACAAACCTACCCCTCACACACACCAACATCTGTGACCCAAGGATTGTAAATTATATAGTCCAAATCTGAAGAAGGGAATAGTATCAGAGATTAACTGGCAATGGATGAGGGTGGAAGCCCAAAATACATTTGCAGGAGCTACACAGGGATCTCCCTCTAACCAGAATTGAAGGATAGGAATACCCTGGCTGTCGGACAGAGAGTATTGAAGAGATAACTATAGATTAAAATGATAAATCTGACTGAAATGGTTAAAACCTTGTCACTTGATCTCTCTTGATACATTTTGAGCTTGATCTTGTTTTTAATATTTTCTGTGTATTTTTTCATATTTGAATTTATTTCTGTTGTATTTTGTCATTGTAGGGAGGCTTCTTTAATCTGTTATATGGTTTTCAGTATACGAAACCCAGGATATATGAACCTATAGAGATAACAAATATAATAGGGGTTTCTTGGGGATACAGGGGGGAGTGGGGGCTAGGAAAGAACAGATATCAAGGAGGCCAAGATGAAGAAAACATTTTAAGACTGATTTAGTAGCAATTGTATATTTCTGCTTGATGTGACTGAACTGTGGAATGGAATGGTACTTGGATTAGCTCCTAATAAAGTGGTTTGGGGGAAAAAAGAGAGCATAATAAATGAAAAAAGGAAAATGTCATTAAAAAGCAAGGAAAAATTAAAAATAAAAGTGGATGTTGGAAGATATTCTTGGACATCCTCTTATACCTTGAGTAGCAAAAGCAAATGGGGGTGTGTGAGAAAGGAGCAGGAAGAAGTAAAACAGCTGAACAGCTCATTTCAAAAGACCTCTTGAAATAGCAAAGTATTGATATGTGCAAAAATGTGGAGATAGAAAAGTATTGATATGTGCAAAAATGTGGAGATAGAAAACCAAAGAGGAAAAGTATGTTCAGTATCTCTTCCTCAGAAAGAAATGAAGAAATAAATCAGTCCACAAGTGACAATATAAAAAGATTCTATGGAAAAAAATATTGAACAACACAGGAAATATCCAAAGAAGATGAAGAGAATACACAGTTACTGTACTTAAAAAGAGGCAGTCAACATCCAAATATTTCAGATGGTACCATGTGATCAAGAACCAATGGTATGAGAGGAAGAGGTCCAAGCTGCACTTACAGGCATTAGCCAAAACATAGCTCCAGGAATTGGTATAATACCAACTGAAATGTTTCCACTTTGGAAGTACTTATTCCCCTATACAGAAATTATTGAACATTATCATCAATATCAAAAACAAGTAAAACTTTACTGAAGATCATTCAACAAAGGTTACAACAGCCCACAAACGGGAAGTTTTCAGAAATTCAAGCCAGAATCCAGAAAAGGGCAACGTACAAAAAATATCATTGCTGATGTTAGATGACTGAAAGCATAGAAAATCAGAAAGATTTTTGTTGTTGTTTTTATTTTATATTGACTGTGCAAATATATTCAACTATGTTGTTGATAAAAATATAGATAACATTGAGAAGGGGGAGAATTTCAAAACATCTAATTGTGTACAAGCACCAAGAGGCAATCATTCAAACAGAACAAAGGAATACTGCATAGTTTAGCATCAAGAAAGGGGTGTCAACTTTGTATCCTCTCACCACACTATTCCATCTGAATGGTGAGCAGATACTCTGAGAAGATGGACTGAATAAGGAAGAAAGGGACATCAAAATTAGAGGAAGATTCACCAACAGCCCTTGTTATGAAGAAAACACCACCTTGCTTGCTGAACGGGAGGAAGATTTGAACCATTTCCTGGTGAAGTTGAAGGATTTCCACATTCTAAATGCACTGAAATTCAGTGTAAAGAAAACCAAAATCTTTTCAGCTGGACCAATATGTATGGTAACATCATGATAAAAGGAGAAAAGATCAAAGTTGTCAAGAATTTCATCTTGCTTGGATCCACAATCAGTGTTCATGGAAGCCACAGTCAAGAAATTGAACAATCCATTCTATGTGGTAAACCTGCTACTTGAAAGTGTTGAAGAGCAAGAATGTTACCTTGTGGACTATGAGCACCTAACCCAAGCAATTATCTTTTTAAACTATCTCAGATGCATGTGCAAATTGGACATTAATGAAAGAAAACCAAATAGCAATGTGCTTGAATCATGGTGCTGATGAAGAATATTGCAAGTACCATGCGTTGTCAATGGAGCAAACAAACTTGTCTTGGAATATGTGGTGGTTACAGCTCAGTACTGACTGGATGGCACCAAACAGCAATAACAACGACAGTTCTTTCTACAAGACACAAAGATCAAAAGAGCACCAAGGAATTATTTTTACTCATAGTCATCTCATACATGTCAGGGTAGAACTATGCTCAGTGGCTAACTTTTCACAAGTAGTTAGCCAGACTTTTCTTCCAAAGCCTCTCTGGGTAAACCTTTACATCCCTTTAATTTTTTTTATTAGCAGTTAAGTGGTTAACATGGTTTGTACTACTGAGTGGTCCTTTCATTATTAGTTATAGTTGTTGGGTGCCATTAAATCCATTTTGACATAGCAACCCTATGTACAACAGAATGCCGCCATGCCTGATCCTCCACTATCTATACATTCATTGGTATTTTTGAGCCTATTGTTGAAGTCACTGTGGCCCATCTATCTCTCTGATGGTCATCCTTGATTTCACTGACTTCTTTACCAAGCACAATGTCCTTTTATAGGGCCTGGGCCATTCTCACTCCTAAGAAGCATTATGGTGGTACTTCTTCTAAGATGCAGTTGTTTTCCACCCTCACTCTACTTTTAATATTCTTTGTCAGCATCATAATTCAAATGAATTAATTCTTTTTAATTTATGCTAAATCACTCTATCTCTGAGATAGAGAACAGTGAATGACATATGCTTTAGGTCAGATTGACTAGGGAAACAAACCCAGGGACATCACATATGTATAATAAAGAGCTTTATATCAAGGAGCAATTGCATGTTGCAAAGACATCCCAGTCAAGTCCAGATCAGTCCATAAGTCCAACATTAGTCTGTGTGTCTGATGCTAGTCCATAAATTCTTATTTAGAGTCATGCAGCATATGCAATGCTGCCAAATGCCAGAAGATCACAGGATGGTGGATGGGAACTCTTGTGGATCCAGTGGTGATGGAAGTATATCAACAGGTTTTCGCTTGGCTCATCCAGCTCTTGGAGTGTGGTTACTGAATAGGAAGGTGAAGTAAAGGGAGAGAGAGAGAGAGAGTGTGTGTGTGTGTGTGTGTGTGTGTGTGTGTGTGTGGCCTAAGCCCAGGGGGGAAGAGAGGAAGTTCCTAGAATTCTCATGAGAAGGCCACGCCCATCAGAATGCATAATGAGGCTGTGGCTGGATTAACAGACTAGACTCTACCCTTTCATTTCATTTAGCAAGTTGACATGAAATTATATAACTACCACAGCATATATAAAAACTTTAGGCCTTCGAGTCAATTCTCACTCATAGTGACCCTGTAGGACACAGAAGAACTGCTTCCCAGTTGTTTTCTGAAACTTTAAAACTTTTAGGCAATAGACAGCCTCATTTTTTTTCCACTGAGTGATTTATGACCTTTCATTCAATAAATCATCCCACATATGAATCTTCCACCAGTATCCCTTATATATTTATAGTAAATGTGTAATAAATGCTGGAAATGTCTACTTCCCAAATCCCACCACTTGTCTATCAGGTTTTTTCAATTGTAATGGTTTATATGTTGCTATGATGCTGGTTGTTCTGCCACTGGTGTTTCAAATGCCAGCAAGGTTGCCCAAAATGAACAGCTCTTGATGAACTTTTGTAATAAGGACAGACAACAAGGAAGAAATTTGCATCCCAATTCAGAGGAAATAACCACTGAAACCCTTATGATGAGCACCAAAATTTTGTCAGATACTGAAGACCTAACGAGTGGAAGAAGAATGCTATGAGATATAGTGATGGAAGATTGGCCCCTCAGGTCAGAAGGAATTGGAAATGTGAGTGAGGGAGAGGTGCTTTCTGAAAGCAGAGTCAACAATGAGGACTTATTGGAAGTACAGTCTTTAATATTTAATCTTTTAATCCTATGGTCTTTAATCTTTATTTGCTGATGGGACAAAACTCAGAATGAGAATAGACAACTGCAAAAAATTAATATTCAGAACTTTGAATATATGAATCCAGAAAAATTGAAAGTCCTCAAAAATGAAATGAAAAACATAGAGATCAAAATCCTATGCATTAGTGAGTTGAATTGAACTTGAATTGGCCATCTCAAAATAGAAAACTATATGGTTTATTATGGCAGGAATGATTCAATCAAGAGGAATGACATTTCATTCATCATCAAAAAAGATAGTCTGAGATTCTTCTTGAAGTATCATGCAATTTATAGTAGAATTATATCTATCCTCCTTTAAGGAAATAAAATCAATACAACTATTTTTTCAATTTATGCACCAATCATGAAATTTCAAAATCAGAAACAACTCACTGCCATTGAATCAATGATGGGCAGGGTAGAACCCTGTGAGTTTCCAAGACAAAAACTTTTTTTTTTTAATTCACAACTACACATCTATTTTATTTTCATTCAAAAAGATTACCTCTGAAAATTTTGGTCCACTTTCTTATTTGCTTCTGTCATTAAACTTGAATGCTTTAAATTTTATTGAAATAAAAGCAGAATCATGGATCTGACATGAGAAGTAAGGACGTTTCACCTCACTGTGTCAGTACAACTAAATGGGATAAGGTGTGCTCTATTATTTGTCAGCTATGATAACATCTTTTCTATGTGTTGTTTCCTGTCACTTGTATTTATCTTCATAACTATGTAATGAATACACCTTATTCCACATTCGATTATGTGTTTAAATAGAGGTGACTTGTAACACCAGCCATTGAATTCATTTCTGATATTTGATTCATGTTCAACTCTACCCTTACAGGGAATTTAAAAAATCATAGATTATTTTGGTCAAACTTCCACTTCAATTATTAATTACAAAAATTAAGCATTAATTTTTAAATATCTTGAAAATTTCACAAGATTGGTTCCATTTTTATGAGACTGGCTCTTGGATAGCTATTGTTTCCATCTCAATATGGCTTTTTCATAGTAGCAGCTTGGTAAACAGCTCTTGCAGTAAAACTACTCCAGAAATAATGTTTGTAGATGTCCTGGACAGTCACAAAGATTTCACTGATGTTTTAAGAGCTTACTTAGTTTCTTTTACTATCCCTCCTGGCACAAGCTGTCCATTATAGGGTTCAGACCTGAAATGTACAGTGTCCTATTAACCAACATGGAATGAATGTTGGAGCCAATGACTCCTGGGGTTTTGGTGGTGCTGATCACCTTTCTGATCAAGGACAACATGGCTAACTCTTTTGTCCAACAGACCTGGAAAAGAGCAACACCTACAGCAGTCTTGATCCTTCTGACTGGACTAACTAACCTTTGTCAGTGTCTGTTCTTCAGTGTAGCTCGGTTGTAATGCTTTAGGAGAGTAGAAAATTCCATCTTTCTCCCACAAAGCATCTGTTGGTTTTGAACTACTGACCTTGTGAATAGCAGTTCAATGAGTAACCACTATGCCACCAAGTCTCCTCCTTGAAAGATAGGGATGAAGAAATTGAAGAAGTCACAATGTCTTCAATCAGCAATTGATCAAACATGCAATCAAGTTGCATTGACGATTAACAGTGATGGAATGCAAACATTACAATCAAATAGGAAGAAACAATAGTTAGAGCATATGGTCGTGGCACTAGAAACAAAGCTATTGAATACATGATATAATTTTGCAAAGCCAAGAACTTGTTCAGAGCAAATACCAAAGACAACAATATACATGGACTTCCCCAGCTGAAATATACAGAAATCAAATTGAATAACTCTGTGGGAAAGTTGGCAGCTCCATTATGAATAACTAAAAGAAAGTCTGGGGCTGAATGTGGAACTGACCATCAATTTATATATGTATATATATATAACTTATATCTATAAAGATAAATCTGAATTAAATGAAAATAAGTCCACAAGAGTCAGAATACAGCCTTGAATCTATCTCAGCTGAATTTTGACAACATCTCAAGGACAGATTTGCTTCATTGAACACTAATGACTGATGAGTCGTGGGAGGACATCAAAAATATCCTCCACAAAGAAAGGAAAAGGGCATGCAAATGATAAGAAAGAAAGAAGAGTTCCAATTGGATATCAGAAGAAACTGTGAAACTTCTTCTTAGTAGCTGAGTGGCGCATGATGGCAACATATGTGCAAATACACTTAATACAATTGATGCATGGATTATTATAAGAGCTGTAAGTGTTTTCAATAAAATTATGTATATACTAAAAATTTGTTGAGTGTGAAAATGAATAAATGATGTCATAGAGCTGAATAGAAAATTTCAAAGCCAGTTCAGCAAGATGACAAAAAATATTTTAATGAAATGCTAAAAGCACTTGAGTAAGAAAACTAAAATCAATTAATATAGTCAGCATACCTTATACTATAGAAACAAAAAGAAACTCATGAAAAAAATTCAAGCCTCAAGTTGTAATATTGAAAGATTCTAAGGACAAAATACTGAGCAACCCAGTAAACATAAAAGAAAATGAAAAGAATACACAGAATCTCTGCACCAAAAAGACCTCATGGATATTCCCCCATTTCAGGAAGCAACACATGAGCATGAACCAGTGGTGTTGAAAGAAGACATTGAAGTTTCATCAAAAGTATTAGCCAAAAACAAGGCTCCAAGAATTGATAGAATACTAATTGAAATGATTCCATATACTTATGAAGCTCTTGCCTCTTTTGTCTATGGAGGAAAGTTGGGAAGAGAATTTCTTGGACAACTGACTGAAAGAGATACATAGGTGTGCTAATTCCAAAGAAAGGTGACCCAACAAAACGTTCAAATTACATAAAAATACCATTTATATCATATACAAGTAACAGTTTAGGATCATTCAACAGGATTTGCAGCAGTACAATGACGGGAACAACAACCAGAGATTCAGGCTGGATTCTGAAAAGAACACGGAACAAGGAATATGATTGCTGATGTCAGATGGATTTTCACCAAAAGCACTGAGTACCAGAAAGATGCATGTTTTTTTGTTTTATTGACTATTAAAAGGCATTAGATTGTGTGGATCATAACAAAGTATGGATAGCCTCAAGACAAATGAACATTTTAGAATATTTTATTGCCCTATTGAAGAAATCATACATAGATCAAGAGGCAGTTGTTAGAACAGAACAAGGGGATACTACTTGGTTTAAAGTCAGGAAAGACGTGTCAGGATTGTATCCTCACACCATACTTATTCAACCTTAAGAGAATAAGAGAAGCAGACTTATTTCAAAAGATCACGGCATCAGAATTGGAAGAAAGCTTATTAGCTAAGTGTGACGTGCAGATGGAATCACCTTGCTGAAGGTGAAGGACCTGCAAAGGAAGATGAAGAATTGCAGTCTTCAGTGTGTATGACAGCTCAATGTAAAGGAGACCAAACTCTTCACAACTGGAACAATGGGGAATCATGATAAATGGAAACCGTCAATTTGACGTTGTCAAGGATTTCATCTTGCTTGGATCCCCAATCAATGCTCATGGAAGCAGCAGCCATCAGATCAAACAATGCATTGTGTAACTCAGATGCACACGACCTCTTCAGAGTATAATAAAGCAGAATTGTTACTTTTAGCTCTAAGGTACACCTTACCCACGTCACAGTATATCCTGTTGTTTTAGGTGCATGTGAAAATTGGACATTGAATAAAGAAGACCAAATAAGAATTGATGAATTTTAACTGCATTGGTGACAAAGAATATTGAAAGTACCAATATCCTTCCAATATGTCTTACAGCAAGTAAGTGTTCTTTAGAGACAAGAAACGTGATACTTCACCTTACATATTTGCACATTTTTTTCAGAAAAGACCAGTTCCTTTAGAAGAACATCATGCTTGCTAAAGTAGATGGAAAGTGAAAAAGAAAAAGGCCTCAATAAAATGAATTGACACAGTGGCTGCAGCAGTGGGCCAGCACATCTGATGAAGGATCAGCGTATTCTTGTTCTGCTGTCCATAGGGTCCCCATGGGTCAGAAGCAATTCAACGGAACCTAACGACAACAGTGCTGATGCTCTCTGATGACATCGGAAACTTGGTTTTCTTCATCTTATCACTTTACCACTAGGGTATATATATATATATATATATATATATATATATATATATATAATATTACTTGATGGCAGGAGGCTGCTTGATTTTGGTCTATTTGTAGACTGAGACATGGAGTTGAGAGAGTACATGCTCCCTATTTTCAGATCAAGAGCTTAACATCATCACATAATGTTTTCATCATGTCCTATTTACTGGACCCAAGAAATGTATCTGGATGCAAAAGGAGTTGGGAAATAGTCACTTTGGTAGCAGCCATCTTTTTTGCGGGGGGAGGAGGCACAACTAGTAACCATCTTTTTGCTTGTCTGCAACCTTGCCATGTTTTACAACAGTTCTAGCAAGAATGGAAAGAAGATCTGAGAAGGGAAGCAATTAGCCATCATTCTTGGTCCTCTCTGGAGTAAGCACTATTTACTTCTGCTTCTTGGGGGGAGGGGGGGAAACAGATACATAGGCGAATAATAAAGTCTGAAATATTCTTTCAAGAAAAAATTCATCAAAATAGTGTGGCCTCCAAAGTAAGTGATCTTATAACTATTGGGGGACAGTGAACCAGTTTCTATCTGAGTTAAGACTGCATTTGAAGAATATCTTTGCTTAATTTATGAAGAAATATGTAAAAAACCTGAAGCCATTATATATATATATATATATATATATATCATGATAGTATTTGTGCAATAATTTGACATAGGTGAGTAGTGGAGACCACTTTAGTAAACCATAGCCATAATTTAACTGATCTTTCTCTCCATCTCACTTAAAGGACCAAGAATAATATCACGATAACTAAAGTTAGTTATCACCTTGCTTTGGAATCAATAGAAAAGACAGCTGCATAAAACTGGCAATTTACTACTTCCTTAGCAATTCAAATAGAATTGCCAATTCAGAGAGATGAGGGTAATAATCGCCTGGGGGCATTGAGGTCAGTTGTTTCCAGTTTCCCTGTTAGTCAATGCACTGACAGCTTTGAGTAAACAGTGTTTGTCTTATGACGATGACTCGACATAGCTCTTCCACTGAGTCATGGAGGACAAGAAGCTTCACTTCTGTTCACTTGCTGTAAAGTCTGTGAAGGCTTATAGATTCTTACAGAAAAGAGTGAAAGTCCCTCAAAGGGTTTCCAAGACAGTGATATTTATGAAAAGGTCCCCTAGTGGTGCTGTCGTGTAACAATCGAATTGCTGACCACAAGGTCGGCAGTTGAAACCTCTCTGTCGGTGAAAGATAAGGCCGTCTGGGTCTGTAAAAATGTATAGTTTTAGAAAACCTCGATGGGTTCTCCGATTTGTCAGGGGACTCAATGGCAGTGAGTTTGATTCTGGGGAAGCCTTAGAGAAGTAGATTACCATGTCTTCTCCAGCAGGGAGATGTGTGCTCCAATGGCAGACCTTTCAGGTATCTGCTGAGTGCATAAATATCGTGACACCAGCACTCTGTATTCCCTTCTGGGGCTTTTATTGTTCCGTGCCGTTGAGTCAGTTCCAACTCGTAGCGATCTGGAGTACAAGAGAGTGAAGCAAACCACCACTCAGTCCTGTGTCGTCCTCACGTTTGTTGTGTTTGGACCCATTGTTGCAGTCACTGTGTCTATCCATCTTGTGGAGTATGTCCCTCTTTTTTCTCGCCCTTCCAGTTCTTTGCCACCATTTTTTTCTGTCAGCATATCCTAAGAGTGGTGGCTTATCTCTTGCAGTGATGCTGAAAGCTGGGCCACTGCTACTTCCCTTACCAGCAGGGTCGCAGCAGGGCTTCCACACTAACACCAGACTCGGAAGAAGCATGAAGGAATAGCTGTCCACAGCTGAGAACCCGCTCACACGCAGCCCGTGGAGAGCACTGAAACATTGCCTCCTCAGTTCAACCTCTTCAAACAGACAAAGATGTTACTACAACAACTTGCTTCTTTCATTGGATTTCTGTTATCTCTTTTAGAATACTCACTAGTTTGTGAAAGGAAGGAATTAATCAAGTCCTTTCCCCACTCATACAGGGAAGATCTTCAGAAGACGCAGAAGCAACCATAAGAGCAGGAGCTACACCCTTAAATGGAGCATGCACCATCTGAGGAAAAAAAAAGATACTCTCATCCTGGCACATACACACAAAGAAACAGCACTTATGAAGCAGAAAATGCCGAAATTAAAAATAATAATAAGACTCTAGTAAAAAGGCATTGCAGTCCAGTAGTTAGCTACATTGGAAATAGTTACAGAGAAGGTACTCAGGGATAAGAGAAAGATATCAGAATGCCAATACCTGGTGCCTATCAAGTAGTGTCCCGTAGTGAGACAAAAGTTAAACACTCCACTACTAGCCCCAAAGTTGGCCATCCAAGCATACACAGAAGCTCCTTGGAAGACGGATTGTGAATATCTGTTTCCGAAAGGTCACAGACCTAAACACCCTGAGAACACTTCTTCTCTGCTCTAGGTCACCTTGAGTTGGAATAGCTTGGAGGACAGCTAACAACATTGCATTGTTCTTAAAACACAAAGTCACCATGAGTCGGAAATCAATAGGCAGTCGCAAATCAAAAAGAATGCTTTCTATTTCATAATGATTGTAGTCTCAAAAACCACCAGGACAGTCTTATGCTGTTGCTGTAAGCTGGAATTAATTTGATAGTAGTGAGTTTGGGTAAAGACTGACTGGACTGACAGTCATTAAGAGACAGGAAAAGACACTGGAAGGGGAAAAAATATCACAATGAGAATAGGGAATGAACTTAATTCGAGTGACAAAAAATAAACTTTAAATCCAGAATGCTAGGCTTAGGTAGTTATTGCGCATTCTGTAGTCCCTATTGCATTCCAGAAATTGCTGCTGGTGCTCTGGAATAGATTAAGCAATACAGCTAACACATTTGAGTAACCTTTTCAATAGGAAGATACCATATATGCTTGTGTTTTAGCCAAGTTTTTCAGCACATTTTATATGCAGTTTTTGTGGTAAAGTTAGGTATCTCGACTGATATTCAGCTCAGCTTATACTCAAGAATATAGACAATATAATCATTAAAATGGAATAAAATTATTTTCAGTGTTTCCTAAATTTATTGTTATCAGATTATCTTTATTTTTTACCAGTGTTCAGTTTTGTTTAATGAAATAGTAGAGTTAGAAATGATCACTGAACTTTCCAAATAAAAAATTATCCATAAAATTTATTTTATGTGCTGTATTCACCCTCATTTACAATGATATCATTTTTACTTCTTTGATGTCTGATACCGGATCCCTTGGACATCTCGTGGTCACACAGGCTAGTGAGATTCTTCTATGTGGGCTTTGTTGCTTCTGAGCTAGATGGCTGCTTGTTTACTTTCACACCTATAAGACCCCAGACACTACACCCTTTGATAGCAGGCATCACCAGTTTTCTTCACCACTTTTGCTTATGCACACATTTGTTTTCAATGATTGTGTCGGGAAGGTGAGCATCATAGAATGCCAATTTAATAGAACAAAATGTTCTTGCACTGAGGAGGTACTTGAGTGCCCATCTGCTGTATTACTACTAACCCTATCAGCATATGCTTGTTGATCTATTTTCTCATTGTCATATATAAATAAATGCACCTATGTACATGCCTATATTTAAACCTCTATACATTTATACATTTACCCCCAGTCCTTTCCTCTATTTCTTTTCACTTTCCTCTTATCCCACTATCATGTTCAGCCTCCATCTGGGTTTCAGTGTTTTTCTCTGTTACATTACTCTTGATCAATCCCTATTGGACTTCTCACACCCACCATGTCATCCTCTTACAGAGGGGTACCAGAAAGGAGATGAGCCAGTTAAGGTACAGTGTAGTAAGAATGAAATATGCATTTTTCCTCTAGTTCTCAAATGCTTCCTCCCTCCCACTATCATGATCCCAGTTCTTCCAGACAAATCCAGCTACACCAGGGAATTTACATTGGAGTCAGAAACACGGAGAATCTAGGATAAATGTTCCCTCAGGACTAGTGGTGGGAGTGGTGATACTGGGAGGGTGGAGGGATGGTGGAATAGAAAGGGGGATCCAATTTTCAGAGATCTACACATAATCTCCTCTCTGGGGTATAGACAAGAGGGAAGTGAGTGAAGGGACACATTGGACATTGTACGATATGAATAAATAATAACAATTTTTAAATTATTAGGGGTTTGTGGAGAGGGGGTGGGGGAGAGAAGGGAAATATGGGGAGCTGGTACTGGAGGCCTAAGTGGAGGGAGGATGTTTTGAGGGTGATGATGGTAACAAGTGTGCAAATGTGGCCTGCATACAATTGATGTATGTATGGATCATGATGGGAGTTGTATGAGCCCCCAATAAAATGATTTATTAAAAAAGGAGGAGGAAAGATTTTAGCAAGAGTTCAAGTGGAAAATATTTGGAAATGAATGTGGCAACATGTGTACAAATATGTTTTATACAAATGATGTTTTGAATGTTATAAAAGCTGTAAGAGCCTCCAATAAAATCACTGGGGGAAATTTTTATTTTAGAGTATAATCTTTCTCTGGAAATATTTACCTTTTTCTTCATTCTATGTTTCTCTTTGCTGAGATCGAAGTGAAGACAAGCCATTTCAAATAATCAATAGTATAGATGATGACGGTCTTTCTTTGTAGACACATTTTAAAAGATTGTATCTTCCCTTTTGTACCTTCCTGTACACTCCCTGCACCAATATGTACACCCCGCATAAAGTGTTTCTCAGTTGTTTCCTCAGATTCCATTTCCTGGTTTTGTAAGGCTGAGTCCTTATTTCCTTGCGGGATATTAGGGGGAACTTATCTTTCAGAGGTTGCTTGAATTTCTTTTTGTGCTTTCAGTGACCACAGTGGGTAGAATCCTCATTTCCCCATAGATAATTCCAATGTATACAAGTTTTCCTCTGCTACCTCTCTATGACATCTGCAAGAGAAATTTCTATTTATGAGCTCCTTTGAAAACACTAAACCCATGAAAATGATCTTCATATTTTTAGCCTATAATCTGGAAATTCTCTTTGACCGTGGGACAAAATATATCCATAAGTCCATGCAATTAGGGTATAGGGAGAAGAGAAGAAAGCATTTTGTCTACCATATCATTAATAATACATTTTCAATGGGTTCCTAAAGAAGCATGATCTTCTGTATATTGCTGAAACATTCTCAAGTGATCCATGTGTAAGTCATGTGTGCTGTCCATAGTCTGTAACACCAACAAACTTTGAGGACACGGAGAAGGTGTAAATGAGTCTAATATGGGGAGGGAATAGCTTTGCCATTCTTCAAAGTAAAATTTAGGCCATCTGAGAAACAGAACCTGGAAATTGTCAGAACCCTCAAGAAAGAGAGTCAATGAGCAGAACTGTGCTTCTTCCCTGGGGGGAGCATTGGTGGCAGGAGCTGTGGGCAGCAGTGTGGAAACAAGGAAAGAGAGACGCGGGTTTCCTGACTCACAGAATGAGTAAAACTGACTGACTTTGGGCACAAAGATGACTTGCAGGTTTGAGTGGTCTTTGAGGGAATTTATGAATATTTTCTCTTATTTTAATGTTTGTTTTGTGTGTGGGCATCACTGCCCTCTGGTGGGAGTAGGAGGCCCAGCATTGCTCCTGGAGAGCTGCTGCTGGATTTGAACAACCAACCCTGTGGGCTACAGTCCCGTACACAACCACTACACCATGAGGGCTCAGCCTGAATATTTTCAATCATATGTATGCAAAGGAGGAAAAATGAAAAAGAAATAATAGAGATAAATTAACACTTTTAAATTATATTGAATGTATCACTATCAGAAAAACACATGAATCCACATTTGAAGCCCAAGTCAGCTAATCATAGCCAAAATGCTCCTTAAAATGAGAGGTGGTGACGGTAGGTATGGAAGAGAAGCCATCTATTTCACTATATTTGTGTGGAATTCCAGGAAGGCAGGAGGAGGTTAGACCAAACCGAAGGTGATACATGTGAGTCCAACACAAAGAAGACAGGGGACGGGGGAGCAAATAGGGGTGGGAAGGGAGTATAAGGGAGATGATGAGTGAGATGATTACACGGGGGTACAAGGTATTAACCCACCCAGGGGAAGGGTATTGGTTTTGTCTCCACAGAATTGGGTGTGGGCATGCAGACCCTTCCACCATGCATCAAACCATGAGGGCAACGTGGCTGCTTGGAAGAATGCAAAAAGGGAGAGGGTTATGGGGCTGGCCCCAACCAGAGCAACATGACCCTCTCCCTAGAAATATGTGAGACAGTGAGCAACCCCTGCGGTTTGGGGAGAGGGCCAGCATATGGCACCCATACCGAAGCAGCCCAGAAAGAAGAGAAAGGGACAGCTGGTCTGCACCCATGTTGGCACACCAGACCCAGAGAAGGACGCCCTTGTGGGGAGCTTCTGGGAGACAGGGGGGACTGTGGGGATGAGCAACAACTCCTCTCATGCTGTCCTCTTAATGGAGCATATTGAGGACAATTATGGGGTCATACGGCAGGGGGATAGTGGAGTCTGAACCCCCAGTAGTGGTGGTCCAGGAGGGAACCTAGCAGATCAGCAACTGGAGCAAAGCAGAGACACCAAGCCCCTACAGAGCCTCCCAAGTGAACTACAGGCTGGGAGGGGCAGCGCTCACTGTACCCCCATGACTTGTCATGAAGGTTAGCGAACAGACCTGAAATTATGTATATATGTCTCCTTTTCTTTTTCAATCTTTTGTTTGCTTTTTGTTTGGTCTATATCATAGTTGGTGTGCCTACTTATAAAAGATAGACATAGGGGAGAGAAGGGTGGAGGGGAAGGGCGCAGTGTACATGCAGCACCATAGACAGGGGAGCACCTAGGGTACTAGAGTCAATAATAAGGAGGAGATAGGGATTGGAGGGGAGGCGTGTCCGAGCAACAGCAAACCAGCTAAGAGGAGGTGCTAAGATGGGGAAAAGGGGAAAGTGACAGTGGGGCAGGAGAAAGGTAAAAGGTAGGATCTAGGAAGCAAAGCAATGGACAGAAGTATAAGCATAGGTGTGTATATACGCCAATACATTAATCCCCAAAAACAGAGATATTGGTTGATGTCCATATATTTATAGAACAATGCACTAAGGCAGCAGATGGGTTTTGGGCCTTTTCTCATACCATTCATCCACACAAGGACACTTTTTCCTAACAAGTCGGCATTATGAGATGCTCACCCTTCTGACACAAGCACTGAAGACAAAGCGGGTGCAAAAGCCACTGTGGTGAAGGAGGGAGATGATGCCCAACTATTAAAAGATATAGCATCTGTGGGGTCTTAAGGACTTGAAGCTAAAGAAGCAGCCATTCAGCAGAGAAGCAACAAGCCCATATGGAAGAAGCACACTGTCGGCACAATCATGAAGCATCATTGGGACAAGGAAAGGGGCATCAGAAGACACTTAAAAAACAAGCAAGCGTATTGTTGAGAGTGAGGGCAGTGCGTGCCCATCTATAGACGACAATGGAACAGCCTCTACCCCCTGATAAGGCAATCAGGAGGTAGGTAGTAAAGCATTGATGAAACACATTATATTCCTCTGGTTCATTGAGATTTCCTCACACCCCACTACCATGACCCCAGTGCTGCTTCCCAATTCTGACTAGACCAGGACATGTACACGGGTATAGATAAGAGCTGAGAGTTCATGACACATGGAATCCAGGAACAGGAGCGCGGATATCAATACCAGAAGGGTAGGGATAAGGGCGAGGAAGGGAGAAACTGGGAACTGATTGCAATTGTCAACACATAACCATACACCCCTCTCCAGTGGGAAGAACAACAGAAAACATGGGGGGAAGGAGCTGGTGGTCAGTGTGAGATATGAAAATAATAATAATCTACAATCTATCAAGAGGGCATTAGAGTAGGGGAGGAGGGATAAAAAGAGGAGCTGATATCAAGGGCTTGACTGATAGTAAAATCTAGAAAAGAGCAACAGCAATGTAGATACAAACAAGCCTGATGCAATCGATTCATGGATTATCACAAGAGTTGTAGGATCTCCGAATCAAATGACCTTTCAATAAAATAAAAAGAATGAAAGGTGGTGGGATTTTTGTCTAAGTCACATTGGGCATGTTTTCAGGCATTTCCGTGGGAAATATATTATGTGAGAAATATATTTATTATGAAGTAAAGGTCCAATGAGAAGGTCAAAGACCTTCAACAAAATGAGTCCACACCATACGCTGGCTACCAAAGATGGGTTCAGATACAACAACGAACCTGAGGTGGATGCAGGTCTCGGCAGGGTCCTGCCCTGTTCCACAGAGGCCCGTGGGAAGCTACAGCATGCACAGAACGGACTGGACAGCACTTAGCAACAGAAAGGCACTTTCTGCATTATCCAAATAATTTAAATACACATGGTTTCCACACTAACCAAACAATTTAAACACATATGTTATCAAAAATTAATCATTGTGAATTTTAGATGAAGAGCAGATCTTTAATAAAAGCATTTCACAGCAGGCTGGGCTAGTACATTTATTTCAGGACCCAAACTATTCGCAAAGTTTTGACATCACCTCTATGTGAAAAGAGGTCAGAAGAGAATCACAAGACTGAAACAGCAAGGGATAAATTCAGAGTGAATGAGAAACTCTTTCCCTGGGTGAGAACTTTCTTGGAAAAAATTATTTTTATAAAACATGGAGGCATGTAGAACACGGCACTTTAAAAGATAAAAATGTTTCAAATTCTATCATGGTCTAGTTTAATTATTGGTGGAATTGAACCTAATTGAGATCATTATAGACATAAAATGAAGTGATGTTTTTCTTTGAGGTATACTTTGACTTTCAGATCCTGTAATATCTATCCAGACAAATGATATTCCAAAAAAGTAGATGCTGCTATGTGGACAATAGGAAATGTTGAAGATTTAAAGCTAGATTGTGGCTCCTGAGTTATTTGTACTTTTGTACTGAAAGTCAATCACATTACCTAAGTAAATGAGAAATCATGCAAACTTATGAAATAGAAAAAACACAAATAAATATATGACTAATCACTTTCACTTATTATTTGAAATATAGAACATTAATTTATAGTTTACACTGAATAAATAAAAGCATGGAATCAAATTTGCACCATTCTTAATATTATTCCACAAACTAATCATTCGACTTTATAAATCTAAACTTAGCAATTTAATATTTTGAAGAGAAAGAGTAAAATGTCTGCATCTTATTTATTCTATGACCTTGAAAAAATTAGCCAGCCTTCCTAAATTTTAGTTTCTGTGTTTTTAATATTGGAGTAATATTTATATTTAGCTATAAATATTTACATGAAGTAATGCATATAAATTACTTAGTCTATTGTTAATTAATAAGCATTTAATAAATTAGATACTACTATTATCATTGTTGTAATTGATAGGTGCCATCGGTTGACAGTCAAGTAGTGAGTATATTTGCAAAGAAAAGTTTCCTGCCTATTTACTGTTCTTGCCATCCATCGTGTTGTGTTTCCTTCTCTTTTTTGCGGATCTGCACTTTACCAACTATGATGTTGGGACTGGTCTTACTTAATCATACGTCCAAATTCCACGTGACAAAATCTAATCATCCTCTCTACTAAAGAGCATTCTGGTTGTACTTCTTATAAGACAGAGATATTCGTTCTTCTAGTGGTCATGATATATTTAATATTCTTTTCCAACACCAAATTTGCTACTCTTTTCAATAATCTTTATTATAAACCGAATTCTAATATTGAAAAGGGAAGAACGGGAAAGAAGTAGCATGTGTTAGTCTGGGTAGACCCAAGAAACCAATTCATAAACACACATATGCATATGAGGAAGAAGTTCATATACAAGAGGAATGGAACATTAAGGAAGCATCCCAACCCAGTCCAGCCCAAGCCCACAAGTCTGCTACCAACCCATATGTTTGATACCCATCTATAATGTCTTCTTCAGACTCACTGAGCATGTACAAGGAAACCAGGACATCACCGCAGTGGGTGCAGAGTCTTGTGTGTCCAGTAGTGGTAGAACCATCTCAGTGTTCAGTGCTGGGGCTTCTCAAGCAACTTAGCACTAGCAGGAGTTGCTATGTGGCTCTTCCAGCTTCAGAGGTCTGATTCCATAAAGGTAAGCTCATGTGCCTCCTCCTCCAGGAGGTCTCACAGATTACCCACCCTATGTCTCTTCAGTAGAGGGACTCCAAAGGATTGATCTGAAAGCCTCTCACCTCCAAGGGAGAAATACAGTCAGATTTCGCAGAATTCTCAGGAGAAAGCCATGCTGACACAGAGGTCTCGTTGACTCTCTCCAGATTGACAGGCTAGACTCCACCCCTACACTTCCAAGCCTGAAACTGATGTGAAATTAGTGACTGCCATATAGCATATGCATAATCTTTTTAAATATATGTATAAAATCAGTATAAAAGTACATTACACATGCACAAAAGCTAGACACAAAAATTTGATGGCTGTTTTCATCTAGTCTGACTGAAATAGGGATTGTGTGTGGTGGGAATATTCTCTTCATGAAGCTCCAGGAGTTGGAAGCATAGAACTGTGATAAACAACCATGGGACTTTCAGGAAACTATAAGAAGAGGCTGATAGGACTGCCAATAGTACAGGATGCCATGCATACATAGAAACATATGTTTCAGAGCAAACCTCATAAGGATAGACTGTAAATTTATTAACTACCATATACTTATTAGGAGCCCTGGTCAAAAGCCCCACTTTTGGCTGCAATCCACATGATTGGAAGTTTGTTGCCACCAGCAGCTACCTCTGAGAAAGACTGGAATTTCTA
>PVJH01016000.1:0-51790 GCA_004026705.1 Nesogale talazaci | reverse complement strand
ATATATATATATATTAATTTTATTTTATTGGGGGCTCTTATAGCTCTTAGCAAAATCCCTACATCTGTTCATATGTTGTCATTATCTTTTATTTCTTCAATTTTGGGGGGACTCTTACAACTCTTGTCACAATCCATACATTGCTTGTATCAGGTGAATTTGTATATATGTTACCTTCATTCTTTTTTAGACATTTTCTTTCTATTGAGTCATTGGTATCAGCTCCTCTCCCCCTCAACCCCCGATAGATTGTACATTGTTATTATTTTCATCTCTCACACCGACCTCTGTCTCCCTTCCCCCATGTTTTATGTTGTGCTTCCTCCTGGAGAGGGTTATATGGTTATGTTTGGATCAATGTGATCAGTTCCCCCAGTCTCCTTTCCTCTTCCCCTTTCTCCCCTACACTTTTGGTATCACTATTCCTACACCTGTTCCTGGATTCCATGTGTCACGAGGTCCCATCTCTTATCTATACCTGTGTACATGTTCTGGTCTAGTCTGAATTGAGAAACAGCACTGGGGTCATTGTAGTGAGGGGTGAGGAAGCCTCAAGGAACCAGAGGAATATAATATGGTTTATCGATGTCATCATCTTTTTCAAAACATTTTCTTTCTACTTGAGCCCCTGGCATCTACATTTCCCCCCTCTTTACCCCACCCTCGCTCCCCCATGCTTCCTTGATAATTTATACATTATTCTTTTTTTCTCATTGTCTTATACCAACTGATGTCTCATTTCACCCACTTTTTGCTGTCTGTCCCTCTGGGATGGCAGCCATTGTGGTCATTCCCCCCCCACCACCTTCTCCTCCTAGTATTGCTGCTCCCCTTATTGGTCCTAAGGGGTTTATCTGTTCTGAATTCCCTGTATTGTGAGCTCTTATCTGTACCAGTATATATGTTCTGGTCTAGCCATATTTATAACATAGAATTGGGGTCATGGTAAGGGGGGGCATGAAAGAACTGGAGGAAAGCTGGGTGTTCATTGGCATTATACTGAACCCTGACTGGTTCATCTCTTCCTTGTGGCCCTTCTGACAGGGGGTGTTCAATTGTCTGCTGATGGGCTTTGAGTCGTCATGCTACCCTCCCTTATATATCATTCTCATTGATATGTTTTTGTTTGTTTGTTTGTGGTCTTTGATACCTAATACCTGATCCCATCAACACTTCATAATCACATAGGCTGGTGGGTTTCCACGTGGGCATTGTTGCTTCTCAGCTAGATGGATGGTTGTTTATCTTGAAATCTTTATAACCCCAGATGATATACCTTTTGATAGCTGGGGACCATCAGCTTTCCTCACGATATTTGCATATGCACCCATTTTGTCTTCAGCAATCACGTCAGGGAAGGTGAACATCACAGAGTACCATATGGGATATGTATGCCAGGCAAATAATAAGGACATAGGGATGAAGAGAGACAGGGGAGATGGGGGAGCAGGGCACTAAACCACGGAAGAGGAGGGTGTTGTTTATATATCCACAGGAGAGGGAGAGAGTGACTGGACTTCAACCTGGCACACCAAGATATGAATGCAACATACAGGCATGAAGCAAGAAACCAATAAACAGGTCAGAAAGACCAGCCTCCAATAGCAACTATGTGGGCACCCCCCATCCTAGAGGAATGCATTTCAGAGGAAAGCACTGAAGCTGCAGCTCAGGAAGTAGGGTGTGTCTGATGGGGAGCAAATGATGAGGGAAGGAGAGAGTGGAACATATCCCAGCCCACCGAGCCCTGAGGACAATATTCTGGCTCAGAGCAGCCAATTCACACAAAGGATCACAAGACATAGCACTGGGGATATAGTGGGGGAGATGTGCCCAATCCGACCCCATTGCACCAGGGTGAATCCTAAGGGTATACAGCAGAACAGCAAGGGGAGCAAAACAACCAAGTTCCCGAGGAATGTCAAAGGTGGACTTGGGGTTCAGGGCGAGGCATCCCAGTGGAATCAACTCATAAAGGTCAATGGACAGATCTGAAACTGTTTGAGGGCTTTTCAGTTTTTGATGCTGTTTTTTCTTTTTTTTTTTTGTGCATCACTTCCCTCTGGTGGGAGTCGGAGGCCTAGCCTTACTCCTGGAGAGCTGCTGCTGGATTTGAACTGCCAAGCCAGTGGGCCGCAGCCCTGCACTCAACCACTAAGCCACCTGGGCTCAGCTGGTTTTTCTTTCTTTTTTTTTTTTGTTTTGTTGTATTAGCTGTGCTTGATTTATTTATTTTTGTCTTCTTTTTTGGGTTATGTTTTGCTCTGGTTTTTTTGCATGTATTATTGTCTATGCATGTATATCTGGACAAGAGAGGTGGGGTGAACAATCCAGAGGAGAGAACAATGGGACCCATGGTTCTGGGGGAACATGGGAGAGGGAGAGATGGGGTAAAATGAGGAGGGTATCAACAAACCCAGGGGCAAGGGATGAATAAGTGATCCAAAATTGATGGTGAGGAGGGCATAGGATGCTTGGAGTGGGGGTGGGGTTCGATCAAGAGCAATATAGCTGAAAGGAATTATCAAAATTCAAATGAAGACCAAGCATGATAGTGGGATAGAAGGAAAGTAAAAGGAAATAGAAGAAATAACTGTGAGACAAGGAACATTTATTGAGATCTAAATATAGTCATGTGTATCTGTAAATACATTTTTATACAATGAGAGGGGAATAGATTTATATGAATATATTTATAAAGTATTACAGTAGTGGGTGGACTTTGGGTCTCTACTAAAGTACCCCCTCAACCCAAGAACAATTTGTTCTACTAGTCTGGCACTCTGTGATGTTCAAATTGCATATTATGGTGATACAGAAGATGGAGAAAGAAACATAAAGAATACCTGAAAAAACTATAGCAGAAAACTTTCCAAATCTTAGTAAAAAAATTTACTAGGACACTTGATGAACTTCATGTAGAGTGAATTCCAAGACTCCTAAAGACCAAAGACACAGAAATAATTTTGAAACCAATAAAAATAAAAGATAAAATAACAAAAAGGGGTCCTCAATAAGATTTAAGACCAATTTTACATGATCACAAAAACCTTTGAGGCCAAGAGACAATGAAAAGAATTGTTGACCATTAATTCTTCATTGGCCAAAAGTACTCTTCAGAAATGAGTGTGTTTCAAAATGCACAGAACTAACAAATGCATATAAGATGTCCTTCACATGGAAGGGAAAGAAAACTTGACCCAATACAAGGGCAAGAAAACTAAAAAGTACGAAAGAGTCATCTAATAAAAAGAAAATGGCATGAGCAAACAACAACATCTGTTGTAGGGTACTTTTAATGGGCAACTAAGTTGTATGTGATACAAGTTCCATAAAATCAGGTGTATAAGAAATAAGTAAAAAATTATCTTAACAGACATAGAATATATAATGACGTAATAAGTGAGACAATAAGCAAGATGGGAAAAGGAAAGAGAATTAAGAATAAAGCTTAAGTAATTTAATATTATATGTAATGTACACTTTGTAGGTTAATTCTTGATATCAAGATAAAATAGCTTTAGTGGATATAGGATCTGAACTTTAATGCTTATGGTATGTACTAAGAAAATTCCTTAAAAATATACACAGGCAGTAAGAAGGAAGAAATCAAAAAGACTCAATGCAAGATAACAGCTCAACACCTATAATGTCAAAATTCCAAAAGGAAGACAAGGAAATTATAACACAATCACAAAACAGGTAAAATGAAAAAGTAGTGCCAACAAGGTACCAGTTATACACATATAGGTTTATTCTGAACAATATATATTTTTAATGTTTCTGCAATCAGTAGCTGCCTACAGACAATTTCTCTCAGTAATATACTTGGTTCTAGTCTCATTAGAGTGCTTTCAAAAAAGGTCAAATAAAAAGGGGATCTGCTGGGCCATTTAAGTTCAAGGCAGAGAGGTCAGCTCTAAAAGTAATAATGACAATTAGCCTTTTAGATTCCATAATGATAATCTACATAGATTTGCTAGTGGGACACAGGATGCTAATGGGGACTTACTTACATTATTCAGGAAAAAAGGCCTACATAGTTTCACCACGGTGTAAAATCCATTTCATTGAGGACCTTTCTCTTTTTTGTCGACCCTCTACCAAACATGCTGTCTCTCTCCAGGAATGGGTCTTCCTGGGACAAAGGCCTCGTGACACTGTGGATTAGGTGTGGAAATGCTAACTGAAAAGTCAGTGATTCAAACCACTTTTGCGAGAGAAAGATGAGGATGTCTACTCCTGTAGAGATATAGTTTGACAAATACACAAACAAACAAATAAATATTTAGTCTGGAAACCCTAAGGGAGAATATAAATTAGTATGGCACCTAACAACAAAACAAATTAGTACAAATAGAAATAGAATGGTGACACAATATAAAGAGTGCAATCAATGCCAATGAGAAAATGTTGAATTTGTGTATATTCTACTTATTTTCACCAAAAAATTAAAAAATTAAAAAATTAAATATACAGAAATTTTATTTTGGTGTAAAGGCCCCTAAATACTGAAGTCATGAACAAGATCCAACACTTATACAAGAATGTGCTTTGACTGCAGCACTATTCAAAATAGCCTCCAAAGTTAAAACAGACCAAATGCACATGGAGAGAAAAATGTTTAACAAAATGTTGTATATATATGCAATGAAAATTTATAGTTTCCCACAAAGAGAAATGAAGCCCTGATACATGATACTATCAGGATGAACATTGGAATTATAATGCTAAGTGAAATAAATCAGTCTTAAAGAGCAAATATTGTGTGATTCTTCTTATATCAAACAAATAGAGTAGGCAAGTGTTTTTAGACTAAAGTAACTAGTAGTTACCAGAGGTTGAAAAGATGAAAAGAACACTGTTTAGGGGATACTAACACTAAGCATCTGTTAAAGATGATGGAAATTTTTAGAAATGGGTAGTGTGATGGCTAAATAACAAGATGAATTCATGTCACTGAATTATACAAATAAGAATGTTGAAATGGCAGATGTTTACTATATATAGCTATAAATTTAAACACTATTCATATAAACTGGTGCATTTTATTGTAAAAAGTATATACCAATGCATTTATTTTATAAAATTCTGTGTTAGTCCAGGTTGACTAGAAAAACAAATCCAGATAAATTCATATAAGAAAGAAATTTACATCATAGAGCAATTGTATACTGAGAAAACATCCCAATCCAGTCAAAATCAAATCTGTAAATCTGATATTAGCTCATATGTCCAATACTAGTCTATAAATTCCTCTTCAGACTCACACAGCACATGTAATGATTCCAAATGCAAGAACACCGGCATACAGGTGAAAAGTCTTGTAGATCAATGGAAGTGGAAGCATCTCAGCACTGGTGAGGGTCTCCATGTATCTCAATAAGTAGATGAAACAGAGAGAGAATGTGGTCCTCCTCCAGTGAGAAAGAGAGGAAGTCCTAGACTCCTCATGAGAAGGTCAAGACCACCAGAAGGCATCATCAGTCTGTGACCTGATTGACAGGTTACACTCCACCCCGTCACTCTATTTATCAAGTTGACATGAAATTATGTAACTACTAAAACAATGCCTATAGCTATCATCAATAATTGATAGTGAAAGATTGAATATTTCCTCCTAAGGTTGGGAGTTAAGCAAAAATACTTACTCTTATCATGTTTATCCAACATAGTAATGGATGTACTAACCACAGCAAATAGGGAGGTACAATTTGTAATGGAAGGAAGAAAAAAAGCCTATATTTGAAGATATGATTATCTACATCAGTAAAAGATTTCTATAAAAGAAATCTTTTAGAAATTTTAAGTGATTTCATTAATATTGCAAGGAAAATGAGAAGCATGCAAGTTGTATTTCAATATATTAAAAATCAAAATGTAAGGGGGAAATTGAGAGCAAAATACTATTTATAACTACTCTGGACAATTAAATATTTAGATGTGAATCTATGAAAAAATGTACACTGGCTGAAAATACAAAACATTAATGAAAGAAATAAAAAGAGATCTAAATTAATAGAGCGACAAGTATTGTGTTCAAAGATTTGCCCTAGGGAATTTCAATTTCCAGTTGTTTTAAATATGACCATATCGTTTTGCACAGTGGCTGTATTTATAAGTCCACCAACAGTGCATATGCATTCCAATCTCTCCATATCTGTTCGTTTTTTAATTTGAACTAGGATTGTGGGTGTAAAGTAGTTTTAATTTGCATCTCCCTGATGACTAATGATCATGAGTAATTTTCCATGTGTTTGTTAGCCATTTGCTCTTACTTTTAGGTGAACTCCCTTTTCTCCATTTCTTATTGAGGTATTATAGAGTTCTGTATATTTTGAATTCTCAACCTACAACGGTGTCTGATTTTAAACTAAGGATATTGACTGGCAAATAATAGGTCACTGAAACTTGAATGGGGACATATGGGCTGATAATCAGGAATATAGGGGCAGTGAACCACTAGATTCCAGTGATCCACTCCAGCTACCCTTTCCATCTTTAGAAATTAATCCACTATCAGTAAAACCCTTGACCTGTCCACCCATGCTCAATGAATTAGCCCAACTATAGCTAGATTATTGCCTAAAGCAGATGCCTTGCAAAATTTTGCTGCAAGTTCTCAGGAAACAACCACCTCACTCACATTGCTTCTAATATAAGTAGACTAAAATCACAGTGAGTCCCCAAAGATCAAGTTCTGATGATACCCCAGGTGAACTACAAACCTAAATAGCTGCTAAATGTTCTAATATATACAGGCAGAAACCTGGATAATATAAAAACCTGGGGTGGTTATTAAGGGTATGGGATAATAGTTTAAGCAACATGAAGTGGATATGTGTCCACCAAGCACAAAGACTTCATTCAGTTTTTCAGTTTGAGAGAGTAGGAGTTAATTATTTGGTTGGTTGGTTTACTAAAGCATGGGTTGCAAGATTGCCTACAATAAATCACATTGAAGTATCAGACCTACCTTGGTATACTTTAGAAGAAGATAGCTACCAGCTTAGAGAAATTGGCATGTTAGAGTGGATTTATCAGGATAAACCCATAGACCCCCAAAGTGGAGTTCCTCGGAGACACAGTAAGGAAAAAAAATGTGAAGGGAGCCCCAGTATCTCTGAAGACTGTTGCGACTGTTATTTTATGCCATTCAGGTTTAACAGTTGGAACTGCCAATAATTACACCTGACTACATTGGGCCTAACTGGGCCCTGTAGTGGTGGAAGGCAAGTGACAACCTCTAATCAACAGATATAATATGGGAGCGCTTCATAATGGAAAGCAGAGTAAAATTATTAAGCAGAATAGTGGGAGCCATATGAACTTTATGGCATCAGCAACTTAGGTAGAGTGTACCTACCAGGGAAATAGTTGGAAATTCTACTAAATATTTACTAAATATTTACATACATGTGGAATAATTCTAGGTCAGGTGAACAGCTTATAACCCCTTAATCAATTTCCAGATTTAGATAGATTTACAGACCCACAATTCCTTGCATGAAGGGGACATTGCGTCCCTTTGAGGAAGAATTCCATGAAACTGCCAATCTTTCTTTTAGCTTTCCTCAAAGGGGATCTGTGGCCTTTCATGAGAGTAAGTGTTCATTGAAGAAAAGGAAATAGTCACTTTCTTATGATTTACTGGACACTCATTCTGGAACTGACATTAATTTAGAAGACTCAAAATTCTTTGAAGTCCCATAAGTCAAATGGAAGTGAATGAATGCCAAGTTATTAATGGAGTCTTAGCTCAAGTTTGTTTCACAGTGGGTCTCCAAACTAATCCTGTAGCAATTTCTCCAGTCTCAGAAAGCATGATTGGAACAGACATACCACACAACAGACCAAACTCCCATGAATAATAACCATTATGAAAAGCAAAGTGTAAGTCATAAGAACTATCCTTCCTGAGGAAAACAGTAAGCAAAAAGGAATATTATATTCCTGGAGGGACTACAGAGATTAGTGCTACCATCAAAGACTTGAAGGATACAGGGGTGGGCATGGCCACCACATCACCATTTAATTTGGCCTGTGTAAAAAAAAAAAACAGATCCTGTAGAATGACAATGATTATAAACTTAACCAGATGGTGAATTCCATTTTAGCTGTTGTTCTATACTTTGTACATAGCTATCAATGTTTTTTTCTCAATCCCTGTTTCTAAATGACAACTAGAAGCAGTTTGTCTTCATGTAACAAGGACAACAATACATGTCCACATTCTTTCCTCAAGTTATATCAAGTTCCCAGCACTATTTTGTCTGCAGAGAACTTGATCATTACCTTCCACCATTGTATTGATAACATTATGCTAATTATACCTAGCAAGGAGGACAAAGCAATAATTTTAATTTAAAAAAAAATTCTAAGGTCGATTTTTATTTCTATATAACAAAGGCAGTCAAAACAATATAAAACACATCAAGAGAGTCTCACAGAGTGAGCTATAGGTGAAAGTTGGATTTCGGCAAAGGCTTCGATTCCCTGGGAGCAGGGAAGCCACCTTGTTCTTGGGCCAGCTCCTGGAAAGTGGGCAGGCGTGGTACCAACTCCAGGTCAGTGTCCTCTAAAGCAGAGTCCCATCACGTGTGAGTTCACAAAAGACTGAGCCAAGTGGAGGTGGGACAGAAAGGACTGTAGTGGCTCTGTGCCCGCTCAGACAAAGCTTGGTGACAGGTGCAGTTGGGGGTTCCATGTGGACTTCACGGCTTGAACATAGTCTGCAGGGCTGCAGGAAGCAGGGCTACCCTGGGCTTGACATGTGTTTTCTGGTGAGGAGTATGGGGGCCTTCCTAGGGCCCACAGATCTGCTGCTTCGGGTTTTCCCCAGCAGACCCGGGCCAGCCAGGTAGTGTCAGTTACCACCCAGGGAGTGGTGTCAGCCCACAGAACCAGCATCATGGTCTCACGGGCTTTTTTTTTAACATAGAATTTGGACTTCCCCCTCTCTTTTCTCCCCAACAATGGGGCTGGTGTGTGTGTGTGTGTGTGTGTGTGTGTGTGTTTAAGGATGCTATATAATGGAGCTGGGAAGACTAGAACTGGACTCTCCCATCAGGCAGTGCACCATGGAGGAAAGGCCAGGCGAGTGCCAGATGCACCTGCAGCAGCGGCAGTGGCAACAGCCTGGGCCTGGGTGGTAAAGAGAAGTAGACACTAAACTGAAGGCAATAGTGTGGGGGTTGAAAGACTGGTGGGGCAAGGATGGGGCAGGGCCAATCACTATCTTTTTCCTCCCCCTTAAAAAAAACAAAAATGAAATCGTTGGGCTTACTGGCTGTCTGAGCTTTGGGGTGAATTTGGGCAAAAAAAGGCACCATTCTTTTGAGGTGGACGGAAGCAGTGACTTTTAAAACAAAGAGCAGAAGAAGAACATGGTAAATTTTAAACATTCTTTTATTAAAACAACTGCAGTCTATTGTTGGTCAGTTATACATTAATGAAGTCATCAAAGCAATGGAAATGCCTCCAAAAAGCACTAAGAGACAATGCACCAGATCAAACTTCATATACATAAAATCAGTACAAAAGATTGGAAAGGTATAGGAGGGAGGGAAGGAATATAGTTTCAGGAGTTGACTAATTGTAACTTCATTTTTTAGCTAGTGAGCATATTTTTTCTTTTTAAAATCATTTTGTTGGGGGCTCATACAATTCTTATCACAATCTGTACATAACATCCGCTGTAAGCAAAGCACATTTGTACATTTGTTGTCATCTTCCTTCTCAAAACTTTTTCTTTCTACTTAAATCCTTGGTATCAGCTCCTCCTTTTTCTACTCCCTTCCCACTCCCCCTTCCTTATGGGCCCTTGATGTTTTATAAATTACTATTATTTTGTCATATTGTACACTGTCAGATTTCTCCTTTCGCCCACTTTCCTATTGTCCGTATCCCAGGGAGGAAGTTATATGTAGATTTTAATTGGTTCTCCTTAATCCTTTCTTTACAGGTTGTCCAGACCACTTTTGATTAAGAAAACTGTACAAAGTCAGTGACTGTCACAAGGTGGCAGGGGCATCAGTCCCCCACGGAGTCCTGCTTTGCAAGGGAGGGGGTCTGAGTGTACTGCTGGGGTCTCTTCCTGGAATCAGTCGCAGCAGATTTTAGTCCCCATATTTCTTTGTAAACTTGTCAGCGTTCAGATAGAATTGTTGATGATCCCTGGAGGATTCTTTGACTCAGTGGGCCAGAGTGGTGTTCAGGCTGCAGTCGTTGACCAGGGATGACTTGGTCTCTTTGGGTGGCTTTCAGTTTTCAGTTCTGCGGATGGGCAGGCAGACCTGCCCTTTCACATTGATGTCCAGGTGGTAGATCATCCGTTTCCAGGTGATCCTCAGTATTTTGAAGGGGTTCTCTGCTGGAAAGTGGATTTCCATTCTGAAGGCCCCCATATTCCTATGTTGGGTTGTCAGGAACAATTAGCTCTGGCCAAGTCAATCAAATAGCTTCACCAACCTGCATGTTATGAAAGTTTTTCATTCTATATTTGTGGACTACTTCAAGATCTTCATCAACCTCCTGATAGCCGCCGTGTTAGATCTGATGCTGCTGCTGTGCGAGCAATAATTCTAAACTTATTGGTAAAATATCTGTGTTCTAAAGTTTGATAAATTAATGCAATAAAATCTCAGGAGCCTTCTACTTCAGTGAAATTTCTAGATTAGTAGTGTAGGGTGTGGTGAGATATTCCTATTAAAGTGAATATGTTATTGCATCTGATCTCTCCCTTTGGTGGACATCTTTGTAATTTTGGAGCAATATGTCCTATATATAAGTGTTTTACTTGAGCTTATTTATCAAGTGACTCAAAAAGCTGCCAGCTTTAAGTGGGCCCTAAAAAATAGAAGGTCTGACTGAATGCCTCACCATGGGCCACCATGGCACCATGTAACCTGAGCTAATTATAAACTGAGTGCTGTCTAATTTGCAGAGCCTGCAAAGCAGGATCCATCATTAAGTGGAAGCTGTATGTATAAGAATGGGCTGGAGTAGGACCTGAAGTACTACAAGTAACCTGTATGAAAAAGTGGCCCAAATGCCTATAGTTGCCTGCCCATCCCAAGAACTGTCAGCAAAAGGAAGGTGGTGACTTCATTTGGCTGACTTTGAATTCATCACTTTTGCATCAACCAGTCTTTGGTCTCCTCCTGGTCCCACTCTCTCTGCTTTGTTATCCTGCTTCCTCTTTGTCAGCTTCCAGAAATCACAAGAACCCAGATTCATACAGAACTGGATTTACCTATTGCTACAACAGTATAAGTCATTTCTTGATATAAATCTTTCTGTTTATAACACATACAAGTGTTACTAGTGTTTTACTAGTTTTGTTTCTCTAGAGCACCCAACCTAACACAAGATGTAAGTGGGGTTAGTGCATTTTCATTTGTTAGTTGTATCGTGTTAGGCACAAGTATGTTCTCATTATTTTCTTTGTTTGGAGATTATGTATTGCTAAAGAAATGTGTACAGGTGCCAAGTTGACAGTGGGTAGATTGTGATAATTTTTTGTCAATTTGGTTGAACTAGGATCCTGAACAGGTCACAGCCTGAAGATTTCTTCTTGGGGTTATGACTTAGTCCATATCTAAAAATAGACTGGAGAATTGAATCTTTTCCTGTTAGCCTAGAACATGCGTTTAGTCTCTTTGGACATGTGTCTGTGGGCTCCAGATGTCCCTGCCAATCTGGGGATTTAGCCATGGCCAGTCATAACATCAGATCTGTCGATTCGTCTCTGCCTCCACCAGTTTCTGATCTTTCAGCTTTTCTAACATTCTAGCTTTCCAGCTTCCTGTGTTCCCAATCCCAGGCCACATGAATTAGGAAAAAGCCTCCAGTGCAATAGCTGATGACCAAAGTGAACCTAATCACTTCATTTTTCTTGATATAAATGTCTCTCTTTGTATACACAAATATCACTGGTCTTGATTCAGCTAATACAAATACAAATGACATGTTGAACAAGATATCATCTCTAGCCATTTGTACTCAAAGGATGATAGCCATCACAAAAGATGACATGATTTCTAAGAGACAAAGTGGATCTCATGGCAGGAAGTATCTATATTTTTGCAAGCAGGCCTTAGTTTCCTCGTTTATAAAATAGTAATTATAACCATATCTCATAATCTTGTGTAATTTAATGAAGTAATAGAGAGATAGCCTTTAGCTTCCTGATATGTATAAAATGATCAATGGTAACTGTCTTTTATTTTCATTGTTGGTTAGAACAGTAACAATACATCCAGGGATAAGATTTGATGTAAGCGACTTCTCTCTCACTGTCATCAAATCAACGCTGCCTCATAGCAACCTTAGAGAAGAGGTTTCTGAGACCATCACTCTGTAAGGGAGGAGAAAGTCCCATCTTTCTTCTGCAAAGTGACCGGTGATTTCAAACTGCTGACCTTGCAGCTAGCAACCCAACTCATAACCACGATGTCACCAGAACTTCTATGTAGGCTCATAGTAAGTGATAAATATGTCATTTTTTGATAAAAGAATATACACAAAATATACATAGTCTAATAATCTATATATATACAATTCGGTGACATTGGTAGTAATCTTCAAGTTGTGGAACTATTCTTACTAACCCTTTTGAAATTATCCTACCACCATTAGCACTTTGCTTTCTATTGTTCGTCATCAACCTTTAATGTTCTCGTCAACTTAATCTCACACAAATAATCCTTTAAACAATTCTAGTACTCAAGATTGATATACTTTACCTACTAACTAAGCTGAATTACTATTTTGTCAAGCATTACTGCTAAACTATTGTTTGGTGGTAGAGTGGGTTGCTAACCACAAGGGCGACAGTTCACACACACGAACTGCTCCACAAGAGAAAGCTGAGGCTTGCTGCTCTTGTAAAGCTTCTCAGCTTCAGAAATTCAAGAGGGCAGCTCTAGTCTGTCCTGTTGGGTCACCTTGAGTTGGTTTACACTCAATGGCAAAAAGACTGTTTGGCTAAATTAGAACATCAGTGAATAGTTTCAGTTTAAGGATTATTTCAGAGGAATCGTTTTGGGGGTTCATTTAGCCTCAATGGATCCAGAAGGTCTCAATTTCTTTAAGAAAATGAAATTCTGTTCTGCCTGCCCCCCACTTTTTAAAAATGTTACTTTAATAGAATCTTTGACAAAAAATTCAGTAATGGTGGTTGGGCACATAGCGTAGAGGAAATCAGATACACATTCCATTCCCTTATCCCTTATTTCTTATTCTTAACCCTTTTTCTTTGCTACGCTGAGGGAATGGAGAATAATTTATCTAGCTTGGAATGGCAACTTGCGAAGTTTTAAGACTCCAGAAAATGTGCATTTAACTCAGAGGTAAAAATTACATACAGAAAAACATCATTAGGCCAATTGACTGGGAAGTGAAAACATAACAAAGCAAACAAATCATATGACGTGTTCTATTTTACATAAGAAACATGAATAGCTGCTCTCTCCTTCTTTTATAAAAAAAGGAACACATTTGCCAATTCAACATGTCCCAGTTATAGCACTTAGTGATATGAATTATATTAATCAGTTATTGAATCCTTAATTCATTATCTATTTTTAATCCATTATCTATTTCTAATTACTAAAAACAGAAACTCACTGCTTCCCAAACAATGAAGCCCTTATCCCTCTCCCTCTCATACGTGGTTATCTACTAATAAACTTTGTTTTTTTATATACTTGCCTATTATTTTGAATACATATTTATCCTTTCCTGAATGGCTTAGTTCACTTAATATAAAGTCTTCAGAGTTCATCTGTATTGTAGCATGTATCAGGAATTTACTTCTTTCTGACTTACATTTAATGAATTCAATGTCACTGAATCAATTCTGACTCATAGGGACCTGAGTTCCCTCACCCTGCCCCCATCCTCCACCCCCCACCCCCGGATTTCTGAGACTGCAACTGCATATGGGAGTAGAAAGCTCAGTATATCAGCTGAGCCCTGGTGGCATAGTGGTTGTGTGCGCAACTATGGCCCACGGGGTTGATGGTTCAAATCCAGCAGCAGCTCTCCAGGAGCAAGGCTGGGCTTCCTACTCCCACCAGGACAGTGATGCGGAAAAAAAGAAGAAGAAGAAAAGCTGGAAACAGAGCATAACCTTAAAAAAAAAGAAAAGAAAACTCAGTCTTTCTTCAACGAAGCTGTTGGTGGTTTCAAATTGACAACCAGGTGAATCACAGCCCAATGCATAACCACTGCACGGCCAGGTCCCCTTTTCTGACTGACTCTTCTCATGTGGACCACATTTTACTTACTTATTCATCTATTGATGGACATTTAAATGGTTCCCACCTTTTGGCAATTGTCAATAGTGCTGCATTGATTGCTCAGGTCTCCTGGATATTTACCTAAGAGTATGTTATTGGGTCATATGATAGTTAGAATTTTAGTTTTTAAAGGAATTGTCACCGCTTTACATAATGGTTGTACCATAATTCTGCATTCTCATGAGTAATGGATAAAGGTACTAATTTCTTTATTTTTTAAAAAAATTAATCTGATTACAACAGTGGCTTTGAGGAGATCTAATTGAACAATTTTCTTTCTCTCTCTTTTTTAATAAGTGCTTCTTTTTTAATTATGGATTTAAACAGTTTTATTGGGACATATGCCACATATAATACAATTTAATAGTTCAACCATATCAAGGAGAGTTGTACAATCATTACCACAATCAATTTTAGAAGATTTTCTTTATTGTACTCCTTGATGTTAATTCTCCATTTTCACCTAACTTCCCCTGCCACCCCCACCTCCCAAGAAATCATCAATCCAATTACTATCGCTATAGATTCACCCAACCTCGATTTCATATACCCAAAGACATACAAAAAACAAAGAAGAAAGGTAACAACAATAACAAAATAAAATAGGAAAACCTTCAATAGTAAAGAAAGCAGAAATTATTAAAAAACAACTAGAACAACTCTAAAATGGGTCAAAAGGGAGATCAAATGATAAAGTATTACATTTTAACCTCACCAGATCTGCCATAATCCACTTTCCAATACATTCTGTGTGATAGCAAGGCTACTCTCATCCCTGGTCTGTGTTCAGAGGGGGATTCACTGAAGACTTCATCCACATGTATTTCCCCTTCACTTTTTTTTTACCTGATACAACTTTTAAATGGTCAGAAGGGGGATCAACTAAGATGCTACATTTTAACCCAGCTATGTCTACTATAAACATCTCTGCAATATTTTCTTTCTGATAACAAGGCTATTCACACCCCTTGGTTACAGTCAAAAGGAATTCATTGGAGGCTTAATCTTTGTGTGGGCTCTGCACATAGATTTTGGACTTCCATTATTCTCCATACCTTTCTGCAAATAACATGTTCACAATTTAAGCTCTGATACCATTTTCTCCTTTGGGTTTATATTATATTATTTGTAAACCTTGAATTATACCAGTTGATATGCTTCTTCCACATAGACTTAGTTGATGCTCACGTAGATTAATGCTTGTATGAAGACAAGTTTTTAAACCCCCAGACTTGATTTTTTCTCATTGTTGGCCACCATCTAGTTTCTTCACCACACTTTGATACAGCACCTATATTTTTGGTTATGTAGTCGGTGTCTTCATGAAGGCCATCTCTTCATGAAGGCCAATGATCTCTTTATGAAGGTCATCAAGCAGGACTATGTTATAAGAACTAATTGCTTGGAGACTGGGATCAGAATTAAGTTCAAGTCCAAGACTCATTCATATATCCATGGTTTATATAGGTCTCTGGTTTACTGTAGAGACACCATTGTCATTTTATGTTTGAGAATATTACCCTTAGGCATAATGTCATTAATTTGGCAATGATATAGAATTTAAATCACAGTGGAGAGGGGATGAACCAGTAAGGATGCAGAATACACCACTGAAACACAACTGTAGTTCTTTAACACTTCCTCTCCCCCTCCCCCACTCTCGCAATTCCAATTCTACCTTACAAATCTGGCTAGACCAGAGCATGTACATGGGTACAGATAAGAGCTGGAAACACAGGGAATTCAGGACAGATAAACCTCTCAGGACCAATATTGAGAGTCGTGATATCAGGAGGGTAAGAGTAAGGTGGGGGTAGAAAGAGGGAACTGATCACAATGATCTAAATATAAGCTCTCCTTCCAGGGAGATGAACAACAGAAGAGTGGGTGAAGGGAAACATTGGTCAGTAAGACATGAAAAATATAATAATAATTTATAAATTATTAAGGGCTCATGAGGGAGGCCGGCTGAGGGAGGGAAGGGAAAAATGAGAAGCTGATACCAGAGTCTCAAGTGTAAAGAAAATGTTTTGAAAATAATGATGGCAACAAATATACAAATGTGCTTGACACAATGATTGTGATAAGAGTTATACGAGCCCTTATTAAAATATTTTTTAAGAATCTAAATCATAGGTGAGAAAAGATTTTATGCTGACTACACACTGCAATACAGGAACTATTGACTTGTCCAAATTAAACTTTTAAGTGATTGGACACTATTTACATGAACAATAGGGGTTGTCAATAAGGCAATATATGTGATAATATTAACAATGGCAGAACCAGGCCTATCCAATCAATGCAAATCTTTACAAAGCATAAGGACATTAACACAGTAAGTACATGGTAGTCCCAGGCCCACTATTCATTTGGCCACACTTACGGAAAGATATTTGAGCCAGAGTCTCAGGACAGCTAGTTCTATAACTTTGTTATAGAAGCCAACTGGTTCTTCTTACACGGGGTTGTTTTGGCCTTACGTCTAAGAGAAGGGTATTGATTTCTTTATATTCTCACTAACATTTATTATTTTATTCCACATTTCCACATGTAAATTTCAGCAACACTGATCACATTTTTTAATTTGTACAACCATTCTAACTCTCCTTTTCTGGATTGTTTCTCCTGTCTTTAGTTTATTTTAGATGTTTTCTGTGTATGAGGGTAAGTCAAAAAACATTGTCATAAAATCATAGTAATAACTCCTTATTAAGTAAAAGCATCAAACTGTGAGTCTCTTATTTCTTGATGTTAGCTCCATCTAGGTACATTCACTCCGGAGGACAATTTTTCCATATCTTTAATCCTTAAGAATACTGACAAAATAATGATAATTTGTAAATTATTAAGGGTTCATGGGAAAGAGGGAGTATGGAGGGATGGGAAATATGAGGAGCTGGTACCGGGGGCCTAAGTAGAAGGAGGATGTTTCGAGAATGATGATGGCAACAAATGTGACAGTGTGGTCTGCAAACAAATGATCTATGTATTGATTGTGATAAGAGTTACATGAGCCCTCGATAAAATAGTTTAATAAAAATGATACTGGGACAGCTGGATATCCACATACAAAAATAAATTTGGATCTATATTTCACACATACAAAAATTAACACAAAAGGGATCAAAAGCCTATGGTTTATGTATGCTATAAAACCCTTAAAACAAAACATAGGAGTAATGTTTCAGAAACTAGTTTTCAAAAATAGATTCATGGATGTGACATAAAAAGTGTGCACAGAAAATACAGAATGCACACATGGAGCTTTACCAAATGACCAAATTTTGTGCATCATGAGTAGTGGGAGGAAGATGAGGCTTTTTACCCCTGTATGAGTTACAGTAAAAAAAACTCACAGTTCTACCTTGTCCTATAGGGTTACCATCTGTCAGCATTGTCTCAATGGCAGTGAATTTTCATTTGTTTGCTTTTTGAGGATGACTATTACCAGAAAAAAAATGGAAAACTGTAAGTGTTGACAAGAACATAGAGAAATTGGAACCTTCATCCACTGCTGATGGGACGTAAAATAGTGGTTACTATGAATGATAGTTTGGTGGTACCTCAAAAAGACATGTAGCCCTTGGAATTTAGTCTGATACTCCCTAGTGTGAGAAGAAGCAGATTACTGCTATCCCAAAGTGATAGAACCGGTGGTGGTTGGACTTTGGTCCAGGTCTCTTACCTCAAGGGTGCCCAATGAATGGTGGCCTGGAACTATCATATATTTACTATTTTAATTCCCTCCTTGCATCACTATGGCATGTATTAATCTGATAGGCATGGCTCTGCTATTGTGCATGAATAGTATTAAAAGCTTGCCCTATCACAAACCCTCATTGTCTGTGTAAATAATAGTCACTTAAACATTTAATATTTACAAGTCAACAATATATGTAGTACAGTTCATACCACTCTATACTTACATAATTTCTTTTTCTCAGCAGTGTTGTTAATTCTTTTTTTGTGGGCATCATTGCCCCCTTGTGGGAGTAGGAGGCCCAGCCTTGCTCCTAGAGAGCTGCTGCTGGATATGAACCGCTGACTCTGTGGGCCGCAGTCCCGCACACAACCACTACGCCACCGCGGCTCAGCCTGCAGTGTTTTTAATTCTATACCACTAGTTACATTAGTGGAACTATCAATAGAATTATTTTACATTCAAGGAGATGATTGATAATATTCTTTAACATAAAATGACAATGTGAACCAAACACATCTAAACCATAAATATTGAATGAACTCTGAACTTGCACTTAACACTAACTCCTATCTATGAACAACTAGTTCTTAGGACAAGGTCCTGTTTGATGTTTGCCCTAATGAGAAGATCACTAAAAATATGGGTGTCATAGAGAAAAGTGGCAAATAAGTTAGATAGTGCTGTCAGAAAGACTAGCATCTGGAATCTTAAAGGTTTGTCTTCAACCAGTCAGTTAATCTTCCTTTTGATCCATTTAAAATTTGTTCTAGTTTTTAACATTTTCTGCTTTCTTTTTGATTGAGGTGTGTCTCTGTTTTACTATGTTATTGTTGTTGGGTTTTATTCTTCTTTCTTGTATGTTTTTCTGTATATGAAATTTGGGATAGTGTAACTATATTAATGGTTCTTTGGGAATATGACAGGGGAGGTCAGGGGTGAAATAGGAAGCTAATAATGAGTATAAGAGCAAAGAATATGCTCTAAAATTGATTGTGCTGATGATTATACAACTCTTCTTGATGTGATTGAACTACTGAAATATATAACATGTGAATTATATGCAAAAACTATTTAAATATAAAAAAAGAATACTGAACATTCTTTGATTTGCACCACATCAAAATGGCAATTTGGGCATCCTCAAGTGACTCAACCCATGTCTCTTGTAAATGCTCTTTGAGTTTTAGGAACAAAATGAAGTTTGAAGGGGCAAGATCAGATTTGTAGGGTGCATGGGGTAAGGTTTCCAAAAAAAATTGTAGGACACTCTTGCTACTTTCCAAGAATGAGCAGACGCCATGTCATTAATGAAAAATATGCTGTGGCACAATTTTCTGGCCTTTTTCTCACCAATAGAATATTCAGTTTTCTTAAAGCTTCCCAACTAGCTGGGATAAGTTTTAAATAAAATACAAAACCTTATTCCATTACATTGTCTCCCCTCACTCAGTTACATGCAAAACCTTATTCCATTACATTGTCTCCCCTCACTCGGTTACATGCTGATGTTTCAATTGCATCTTTATATAACTCATACCCTGAAACATAATTTTATACATACTTTATATACTTGCCATCAGAAAGCAGAAATGTCACAGCCCTTACAGTTATCAAATAAAAATACCTTTAAATGTGTCCCTTCTTTGTGCAAGGGTTTTATTTTACTTGAGATGTTTCTAAATGTGGCTTTAAGTCTAGTTTTTTCCCGATGATTTTAATTGGGGGTTCTTACAGCTCTTATAACATTCAACATATCATTGTATCAAGCATATTTGTACACATGTTGTCAAATTCATTTCCAAATATTTTCCCCTTGGGCCCTTGGTATAAGCTCCTCTTTCCCCCTCCCTTTTTCTTAATGAATCATTTTACTGGGGGCTTATACAACTCCCATTACAATCAATACATACATCAATTGTATTCAGGCCATATTTGCACACTTGTTGCCATCATCCCTCTCAAAATATTCTCCCTCCACTTAGGCCCCCAGTACAAGCTCCACATATTTCCCTTCCCTCCCTCCTCCCTGTCCCCCATGAACCCTTAATAATATACAAATTGTTATTACTTTTTCATATTGTACACTGTCCAATGCGTCCCTTCACTCACTTCCCTATTGTCCGTGTCCCAGAGAGGAGGTTATATGTAGAACCCTGAAATTGTTTTCCCCTTTCTATTCTACCATCTCTCCACCCTCCCAGTATCACCACTCGCACCACTAGTCCTGAGGGAACATCTATCCTAAATTCCCCGTGTATCCAACTCCAGTGTACATCCCCTGGTCTAGCTGGATTTGTCTGGTAGAATTGGGATCATGATAGTGGGTGGGAGGAAGCATTTGAGAACTAGAGGAAAGTTGCATATTAAATTGTTACTACACTGCACCATAACTAGTTCATCTCCTCCCTGCTACCCCTCTGTAAAAGGATGTCATTTCACCTATTGATGGGCTTTGGGTCCCAAATCTGTACTCCCTCTCATTTATAATGATATAATTTTAGTTCTTTGATGCCTGACACCAGATTTCTTCAACATCTCGTGGTCACACAGGCTGGTGCGCTTCGTCCATGTGGGATTTGCTGCTTCTGAGCTGGATGGCTGCTTGTTTACTTTCAAGCCTTTCAGACCCCAGACGCTACATCTTTTGATAGCCTGGCACCATCAGCTTTCTTCACCACCTTCGCTTATGCACACATTTTTCTTCAGTGATCATATCTGGAAGGCGAGCATCATGGAATACCAATTTAATAGAACAAAATTTTCTTGTACTGAGGAAGTACTTGAGTGAGGTCCAATGCCCATCTTCTGTCCTACTAATAACCCTATGAGTATATGCTCATTGATCTACTTCCCCATCAACACATATAAATTTATGCACCTATGTACATGCCTCTATTCAAACCTCTACAAATGCCCTTTACCCCTGCCCCCAGTTCTTTCTTCTTCCTTTTACTTTCCTCCTGTCCCACAATCATGCTCATCCTCCATTTGGGTTTCAGTATTTTCTCTCTGTTACATTAGTCTTAATCAATCCCTATTGGCCTTCTCTCACCCATCTTGTCACTGATTTTGAATCATTTGTTATTCCTTTATCCCTGGGCTGGTCAATACCACCTCCTTTCCCCCTCCTCCCCTTTTCCCATGTTCCCCGGCCCAGAACCATCAGTCCCATCGCTTTCGCCTGCAGACCATTTTCCCAGCCTATCTTATCTAGATGGACCTGCAGAGGTAACAATATGTACCAAAAAAGGCATCATAGAATGAAGCAACCAAAGAAAATAAAACAATGATAACAAAAAACCCAATGTCCTATATATATGTGTAAAAATAAAAATAATAACAATATAATAACCTGTAAATAGTTCAAGGTCTGTTCATTGACTTCCAGGAATGTCCCCTGGTTCAGTCAGATGGGGTGTCACACCTCGGCCCCAAAGTATATCCTTGACACTCCATCTGGAACTCTATACTCTGTTGCACACCCCCTGGCAAAAGTGCTTTGCCATGGTGTGGCTGTATCAGACATGGTATAATCCTGACCCTGTTTCCCTCCATTGTTGACCCCGAAAGGCCACTGCTCTTGCCCTTCAAGGTTTCTGAGGATTTTGGCACTTAATTGGGGAGTATCTTTTGTACATCACTGTCAGGTAAGCATTGTTTTATTAAACTCAAACTTGGTAGTTCAGACTCAAAAGCCACACTTTGGGAGAAATATGAGACTATCTCCTCCTTAGATGATTTACAGAAAACTCTGAAACCCTATGTAAGATTGCTATAAAGGAACCTTGGTAATTTAGTGGGTTATGAATTGAGCTGCGTACCACAAGTCAGATTTTACTCAAAAGCAGTGAGTTTTCTTTATAAAGAAGGCTCTGGTGGTGTAGTTAGTTACACTTTGGGCTGCTAACCAAAAGGTTAGCAATTTGAGTCCACAAGTTACTCTGTAGCAGAAAGATGAGGCTTTCTACTCCCATAAAGAATTATGGTCTCAGCATTGCAGTGATCGCTAGCTACTTCCTCAGTGTACCTAGGCCTTGCTGGTTCTGAGCCTCATTTCTCCCTGAAAGGGGAGCTAGGCATCGCCACCTCACAGGGGCCACCCTGGCTTTAGCTCCAAACTTGAAGTCACAAAGATTTCTCTCAAGCTTCTACACTGAGAATATTCAGATGTTGACTTCAACTTCCAGGCTAAAATCAGATTGGTCCAGGAAAACATCTGCATTCAAACAAAGTAAAGGATCCCGCAAAAGCAACACCTACTTAAAGGTTTGAAGTTAAACAAGCAGCAATCTAGCATAGCCTGTGTGATTATTGGGTGTTGACTGGGATCAGGTAGCAGACATCAGAGGACCCAAAACAAATAAACAACAAAAAGCATATTTTGAGAATGATGACAACTGAAGCAGAGACCCAAAACTCATCTGTAGACAATGGGACCTCTCCTCCCAGAAGGGTCACAAGGAAGGGATGAGCAAACCAGGGAGCAGTATAGCTCCAATGAAAGACAATATTCCTCTGGTTACTTGAGACTTCCTCACTCCCACTATCATGACCCCAACCTGCCTTTTACTTCAGGCTTGACCGAAGCAACTACAATGGTACAGATAGGAACTCCCAACACATGGAATCCAGGTTAGATAAACCCCAGAGGCACAGAAATGGGAGTTTTGGTATCAGGAGGGTAGGGGAAGGTGGGGAGAGGGGAGGAAGCAGGAACCAATCACAATTATCAACACATAAATACACACACACACACACCCAGGGAGAGGAACAACAGAAACCATGGGAGAAAGGAGACAGTGATTGGTGTAACATAGAATATAATAGTAATTTATAGTCTATTAAAGGATAATGAGGGTGGGAGGGGGAGGGAGAAACAAAAGAGGAGCTGATTTCAAGGGTTCAATAGAAAGTAAGTGTCTAGAAAATAATGATTGCTATATATGCACAGATATGCTTGATACTATTGATGTGTGGATTGCTATGGGAGCTGTAAGCACCCTGTGTCAGTCCGGCTTTGTCATGGAATCTGGCAGACTGAAATGCTTGTTAGGTGACCACCCAGAAATGCGGCAATAAAGAACGGGGTTGACTCTGGCCACTGACACCCGTGGACTTTGTTCACAGGAACTAGAGAAGATGAGAAATGATTGACTGGTCAGAAGTTCATGACCTAGCATGAGAGAGCTAGGCATGTTGAGAATTTGTTGGGACCTTGGTCTAAAGAGAAGGTGACGAATGGTTACGTGGTGAGGCTAAGTGGAAAAGCCCAAATTGAGTTGACCAGAACCCGACCAGAGGAAGAGAAGCGATTTAAGTCTGTGAACTGATGCATATCGTTGCTGACTTTATAGATGGCCTGTCCTGATTTGACTGTGCTAATGGATACATACTTCACAAGTTTCCAACTGGAATGAAGATTCTTCATGTTGAAAGATATGATTGTTTCCTCAGAGCACTGGGTTGGTATAAGTGGGCAATATAGAAATTTGATACCCAAAATGGGGGAATAAAGGCATGAGGTGTGTGGCTTGCAAACTCTTATAGGTGGTAGAATATATATTCATAGGATTATAGAATCAAGGTATAAATATTTTGTACCTACAATTGTAAGGCACAGGATATCTTTTGTTTTGTTCACTTATAGAATGTTACTTTTAAATGATGGTGACACATGTTGAATTGTATGCATTTTAGTTTTATCCTGTTAGGTATAGATATGATTTTATTGTTTATTTGTTTATTGTTTATTTGGCTAGACAGAAGTCAGATATGTCCTTGGAGTTTACTGAGTTATTTTCTGGAAACAATATGGGAAGTTAAAATTTTGATTATTTTGTTTGGATGCTGTCTTTGGTTATTAGTATATAAAATGGATACTGTTAATGTATGTCTTGAGCTGAGGGGTAAAAACTGCCTTTTAAATGTCTCAGAACCTATCCTGCTAAAGGAGAAAGGTTAAGAAGTTCAGAATGCCTGACCGAAAGCAGGGATCTGTTTTGATGCCTTCAGAAACTCAATTCAATGTTTTTGTGTAAATAGTAGTTTAAATAAGGATAGAGATAAGCTTAATAAGTATGGACCTTGACTGTTTTAAGAATTAAGTTTGATTTCTGACTATGCTGTTTATACCGATTTCTTACGCTTGTTATTGTGAATATAAGAATATATAGTCATGTTTATTGGGAAGTATGGAAAGAGTTTGCAAATCTAGTTACTTCAAACCAAGCATTGACCTCTAGAGGGTTTAGGATTTAGCGTCAAAGACATCTCTAAAGAGATTAACCCCACCTTGAGCTTAAATGGGGTTAGGCCACACCTGGAAAAACTTCTCTGAAGAAAGTAGCCCCACCCAGTCTTTCGGAGTACTCAGGATACTTGTAGCCTGAGAGAAGGTCAGACTGACCGATAAAGAAGGATAGAGTATTTCCTTGGAAAATCCTGACTAGTGATTGTCTTCAGAAGCGAAGGAATCTGGAACCATGAAGATAACTCCTCTCTGGTACTGAATGGTAAAGGAAACTTGTGGCAGGCTGTGTGCCCCACAAGACTGCCACACACCCCCATAAAATGATCTTTAATGAATGAATGAATGAATACCTAAATTAAAAAACAAGACCTATTCTCCCTGTCTTGGAAGCAAGGAAGAGGGCAGGTAGTGGAAATCTTGCAATTGAAAAGCAGACTGAAAAGTGACAGAGATCCTGAGCATGGGTGGTAGAGAGAAGCTTAATATTGCAATCCCCTGATCTAGAAATGTTAGCAAGAACAATAACACCTTATTAGAGAGAAGACCAAAGATCAGAATTCCAAGATGAAGATTGTTCATAAGAAAAAGATGGAGGACATAGCTATAACCCATCAGCAGTTGCATGGAAGGCCATGCAAAATGAGGAAAACACTAAAGTACATTTTTCAAATAATTAAAATTGGAACTACTCTAGCTTATCAAGTCCCAGCTTACTTTTTAAGTCTCAAATGAAGTAGAACTATGATGCAGCCAAATGTAGTGAGCCACCATGCCCAGCTGTTCCCCCTAAACCACCCAGCCACTGGACGCCTATTTCATTTCTTCCTTCTGCTAAAGAAATGATCACATTTCAACTGAAAATCTTACTTAAAGTACAGGTATAACTTAAGTACTAATGTTTATATTTAAATAGCATCTCAAAGAATAATCAGTGGATCTGAAACAAATCCACTATAAAACTAACATAGAAACTATGATTAAACTTGTTTTAGATGTACAGCATAGTAAAATTATTTTATCAGTTCAACTTATGGCAATATTAATATTTACTTGATAATTATGTTTTCATTTGACTAAATCTTAAGTGTGAAACCCTTCCAGTTTAGATTTGGAAAGTGATGAATCAAGTTTTTCTATTTTTTAATTGGGGAAAATACTAATTTATCATTCATGAATCAGTAGGTTTACTTGTTGAAAACAAGTGTATCCGATTATAAGTGCCCAGCCCAATTAATGTCCTAGAAACACTTGACCAGTAATATGTCAATTTTGATGTATTACTAGAAAAAATGTGAATGTTTTCTTAGTGAACAGTTGCATTTTAGTAATTATACAGTGGTCTATGTGAAAAGGGCACTAAGGCACAGTAGACACGAACAATTCTGTTTATTGCATACAGTGGATGAGTGTCTGCCAATGATTGCACCGAAAACATTTTATTCAAAGTATTGATTTCGTTGAAATCACTTTTGAAATGCATTTTAAAATTTCTAGCACTACACAAGCTATTGACCGTGATCTTGTCTTAAAAAATCCCTGAAAATCTTGCTGCAAGTGGAATGTTTCAAATCTTGAATTTTAAGTATCTATGAAAGAAAGTGCCATGCAAAAATATGTCAGAAACTTGTGACACATGTAAAGTTTTATTGTTGGGGAAGAGGTTGGGTAGTGTGAGATATGACAGAACAATAATAATTTATGAAGTATTGAGGGTTGGTGGGAAGGAGAGAGTAGGAGAAGAAGGGAAGGGATGGAAAAGCCGAAACTATGGACTCGAGGGAAAAGAAAGATGAATGGAGAACAATAATAGCAGCGGACATGTGAAGGTGCCTGGCACAGTATGTTTATTTATGTATTGTGAAAAGCGATGTACAAGCCCTCAATAAAATGATTTAATTTAAAAAAAAGGTTTGCCCTTGGGACTGAGCCCTGGGGGTGTAGTGGTTGTGTGCAGGATGGCGGCCCACTGGGATGGAGGTTCAATTCCAGCAGCAGTGACTCCACAGGAGCAAAGGCTGGGCCTCCTACTCCCACCACCAGAGGGCAGTGATTCCCCCACCCCAAAAAGTTTGCCCTCGTGCTGAATACTAGTGTATAGATTTTATAATGGATTTGGCTGTAAATTATATTTCAAATTAAATTGTAGTGTGAGAAGTCTGATTATAATGGAAAAAGTTTAAGCTGCTAAGACACTTCCTATTTTTAAAAGACGTGAAATGCAGCACAGAACTATTTTTTTCTTCAGTTCAAAGATTAACTTTCTTGCACAATATTTTGGTTGACAACAATCTTTGCCTACCTTTAAAGTAAATGCTCAATGAATTAAACCCACCCCCAATTAGCAATTTAAGAGAAAAATATGGTGGGTGTTTAATTTCAAGATTCTCATGGTGGAAGCCTGTTTTCTAATTTGGCAGCTTCTTAGATGTTTACAAGCAGAATGACTAAATGGAATTTCTTCAAATAAATCCATTCAAAATAATATTGTCCCAGTAGGCTAAAGTCAAAATTATATAATACCTTATGTGTAAGAATTTGACACATGAAATTTAAGAAAATATAACCCCCCTTGCCCCCCAAAAAGAGTTACTGTGTTAGTCCAGGAAGACTACAGAAACAAATTCATGGACACTCATATGTATATAAGAAAGAGTTGTATATAAAGGGTAACTGTACATTAAGGAAGCATCCCAAACCAATCCAATCTAAGCCCATAAGTTTGTTATTAGCCCATATGTTTGATACCAATTTATAAAGTCCTCTTCAGACTTGCAAAACACATACAATGATGCCAAATGCAGGACAGCCACAAGTCAGTGGGTAGAAAGTATTTGGATCCAGTAGCTTGTAAGCATGGGGTCAAACAGGTAGTGCCAAGTGTCTTGTCAGTAAAGCATCTCCAAGGGAATGAGGAGAGAGAGAGAGAGAGAGAGAGAGAGAGAGAGAGAGAGAGAGAGAGAGAGAGAGACTCCTGACTCCAAGGAGGAAATATAGGATTTCCCAGAATGTCAGGAGAAGGCCATGCAGAAACAGAGGCCTCATTGGCTATACAATGATTGGCTAGACTCCACCCCTTCACTTCCAATCCTCATATTGACACCAGATCATGTAACTACCACAGTTACCATCTCAGAAACCCATAGGGATAGTTCTATCCTTTATGGTTCACTCTGAGTCAGAATTAACTCAACAGCGATGATTTGGATATCTATCTTCTTATACCTAATCCATCCTCACAATTGTTCTTATACCTAAGTCCACTGATGCAGTCACTGTGTCAATCCATCTCCTTGAGAACCCTTCTTTTTCTTCACCAAACATGATGTCCTTTTGCAGAGACTGGTCCCTTCTGACACTATGTCCAAAGTATGTTAGATGAAGTCTTGCCATCCTGGCCTTTAAGGAACACTCTGGCCTTATTTCTTTCAATACAGATCAGTTTGTCCTCTTAGCATTCTATGGTACTCTAAATATTCATTATCAGCACCACAATTCAAATGCATCTATTCTTCCACCTTCCTTATTCAATGTCCCACTTTCACTTGCATGTGATGTAGTAGAGAATACATGGCTTAGGTCAGGCACAGCTTAGTCCTCAAAGTAGCATCTTTTCTTTTCAAAACCCTAAATAGGTCTTGTGCTGCAGATATAATTAATGCAATATGTTTTTGATCTCTTGACTGCTGCTTCCATGAACATTAATTGTGGGTCCACGTAAGACAAAATGCCTGAGCACTTAAACCTTTTCTCAATTTATCAAGATGTTAACTACTAGTCAGGTTTTGAGGATTTGAGCCCTCTCACATTGAGTCATAATCTGTAGATCTTCATCAGCAAGTGCTTCAACAGTCTGTCAGTTTGTTGAACCAGCAAGGTCACTCAAAATGAATAGCAGAGCTTCCATAATAAGAGCAGACAAGCAAAAAAGGAATATATTCCTCACTTTAGAGAAGAGGTCGCTTGTGCATAACTTCAAAGTATTGTTAAATACTGAAAGATTCAACAAAGGAAGGAGAACATTGTTGGAGTTACTACCAGAGAATGGAACCTTGGGGTCTGAGGGCACTCAAAAAATGACTAAAGAAGAGATGATTTCTTGGAGGTGAGTCAACTATGGTGATGTGAGTTGGGTAAAGCCTATGGGAGTGAAATCTTTGGGATCTTCACTTGCTGATGGGGCACAACTCCATGAGTGCATCCCAAACCAAAGTGCAACAGCTGAAAAATTTAATGATTGCAACTTGGAATATTTGAGTCACGAATTTAGAAAACTGGTAAGTGGTAAAAAAATGAAATAGAAATCACGAAGAGCTGTATCCTAGGTTTTAGTGAGCAAAAATAAATGGGCGTTGACTATTTTAAATTAGAAAATTATATGATTTACTATCCAAGGAATAACAATGAAGGGGAATGGCATAGCAATTATTGTCAGAAAGGAGTTTGCTAAATCCATCAAGAAGTACAATGCTATATGTGGTCAGATGATATCTATCTGCCTTTATGGAAATCCAATAAATGCAGCTATTATTCAGATTTGGGCACCCACTAGGAAAACTAGTATTGAAGAAATTGAAGAATTCTACCACAGATTTTTCAGTCAGAAATTAGTTAAACATGCATTTTGAATGTTTTGAGTGTTTTGACTGATATTAGTAGTGATGGGAATCTAAAAGTGGGAAACAAAGAATTAGGAACAGTAGATGGAAATAAGGACTTGGTGATAGAAATTAAGCTGGAACACATGATAGAATATTGCAAAACCAGGATCTCACAAGAATCAAGAACTATATACTGATACCCCTAATGAACACTGATGCAAAAGTCTTTAACAAAATATTGGTCAATAAAATACAAAAGTACATAAAATTAATAATACACCATGACCAAGTGGGGTTCATACCAGGGATATAGGGGTGGTTGAAAATACCAAAAATAGTAGTATAATTTGCCACATTGACGTGAAAAACTGTAAGAACCACATGATAATATTGATAGATATGGAAAAAAGCATTCGGCAACATCCAACACCAATTTCTGCTTAAGATACTCAAGAAGATGGGATGGAAGGAAAATTAAAGAAGACAATACAAACTATATATGAAAAACCAGCAATAAATGTGGTACTCAATGGAGAAAAGATGAACACAATCCCACTTACAAAAAAACAGCCCAGGCAAGGATGCCCCTAGTAGTCCCCACTCTTATTTAAAATCATACTGGAGGTTTTAGCTAACAGCAAATAAAAGATATCAAAGTTATTTGTGTAGGACAGGAAGAGGTGAAACTATTGTTATTTGAGATGATAAGATTTTATATATGGAAAATCCCAAAAACCCTACAAGGGGAGTACTGACAGCAATAGAGGAGTATGACAGAGTTGCAGGATACAAGATCAACAATCAGAAATCTATGGGTTTGCCACACACATCAGAAAAGACCACAAAAGAGTAGATCAAAAAGGTGCTACACTTCACATTAGTCAAGCACAAATGGAAATATCTATGGGTATACCTGACTAAACAAATAAAAGATCTATATGAGGAAAATTACAGAACACTATTACAAGAAACCAAGAGTGACCTCAACAAATGGAAGAATTTTCCATGCTCGTGGATTGGAAGACTCAACATAGTAAAGATGTCAGTTCTACTCAATGTAGTTGTGGCGGTCATGTATTCGAGATGTCAATTTCATGATTGAGATGTAGGGGTGGAGTCTAGCCTATTAACCTGGAGATAGCCATTGAGTAGCCAATGAGGCCTCTGTGTGAGCATGGCTTTCTCCTGAGACTTCTGGGAAATCTCACGATTATTTCCCTCGCGGAGGTGAGAGGCCATCTCCCCAGTTGTTGGGAGTCAGTCTCGGAGATGACAAACTATGGACAAACAAGATGGCAGCGGCCAAGGAGCTGGAGGAGCCGGAGGAGAAGTCACATGGCCTTACACTGTTGAAACCAGACCTCTGAAGCTGGAGGAGCCACATGGAGAGCCCTGCCAGCACTGAGTTGCTTTTACCCCACTGGATGCTGTTGATGGACCCTGAGTCCTGGAATTGAGGAGCCATGGGGAGAACCCTGCCAGCACTGGGATTCTGCACCCACTGAACTGTGACTTCGTGAGTCGGAAAGAGACTTTATAGGCATATGGGTATCAGGCATATGGACTAACATTGGACTTATGACTTTGAACTGGAATGGGTTGGGATGCTTTCTCAATATTGAATTCATCTTATATATAAACCTTTCCCTTATATTCATATGCATGTCTATGAATCTGTTTCTCTAGTCAACCCAGACTAACACAGTACTATAAAATTTTATGCAATTCTGATACAATTACCCCCCTCTTTCTTGGAAATGGAATGGAAAAATGGAAAAGAAATGGAAAAAATGATTACCAAGTTCAGATGGAGAGGGGAAAAGCCCAGAATTAGCAGGGAACTCCTCAAAAAGAAGGACCCTGTGAGAGGGCTTGCTTTATGCGACTTTAGCACATATTATACAGACACAGTGGTCAAAACCACATGGTATTGGTATAATAACAGATACTCAGAACACAAGTTCAGATGGAGAGGGAAAAAGCCCAGAATTAGCAGGGAACTCCTCAAAAAGAAGGACCCTGTGAGAGGGCTTGCTTTATGCGACTTTAGCACATATTATACAGACACAGTGGTCAAAACCACATGGTATTGGTATAATAACAGATACTCAGAACAATGGAAAAGAACTGAAAACCCAGAAATAAAATAATCAACTGATCTTTGATAGGGGCCCCCAAAATATCAAATGGGAATCAGATGTCCTCTTCAACAAGTGATGCTGAAAAAAAATGGATATCTACCTTCAGAAAAATGAAGCAAGACCCTTATCTCACTCCATGCACAAGAATAAAATCAAGGTGGAACAAAGACCTCGAGGTACAACTGCAAACTTTTAGAGCCATCAGTGAGGGAGTTGGGACCAACCTAAGAAATTTGGCACAGGGAAGACATAAACTACCAGAAATAGGGAAGGATACAACACAGAAACACAAATTGACAAGTGGGATACACTGAAGATAAAGCACCTGTGTACATAGAAATATTTCACCAAGAGAGTAATAAGAGAACACACCAATTGGGAAGAGATCTTTAGCAATGACATATCAGATAAAAAGCGTTATTACTAAAATCTACAATACTCTGCTAGCTTACAAAAAGAAAAAAAACCTAATTGCCTATGGAGGAGGTGGACAAAGGACCTGAAGAGAAGGGGCAGAAATCCGAATGGTCAATAAATATATGAGAAAATGTTCCACACCTCTAGCCATTAGAAAAATACAAATCAAAACTAGATAGATACCACCTAACACCCTCAAAGATAGCCCAATCCAAAAAATCAGAAAGCAACAAGTGTTGGAGGGGCTGTGTTGAGACAGAAACTCTCATCTAATGCTGGTAGACCTGTAGATATATACCACCACTATGGAAATCGATTTGGTTTTCTCTACAACAGATGGAAATTGAGCTATCATAGGACCCAGCAATCCCCTTACTGGACATATACCCAGATGAGGAAAGGAACAAACCCTAGCCAGACATCTGTACTCCAATCTTCAATGCATCACAGTTCACAATTACAAGGAGTTGAAAACAACCAAAATGTCCATAAGCTGACAAATGGATTAAAAAATGGTGGTACATACCTACAATGGCATACTATGTATCGCTGAAAAGAAGTGATGAACACATAAAGCATATTGCCGCATGGGAAGAACTGGAAGAAATTATGCTAAGTGAAGTAAGTCAAGTGCAAAAGGACAAGTACAACATGAGTCCATTGAAGTATGCTTTAAAAAATGCAAAAGGGGCATAAGGAAAAAGTTACTGCATACCAAAATTCTTGAGTGAGGTCCAGGTAGTATGGCAGGGACCAGACCAAATACATATGATAGCCAACTAAAAAGAAGGGGGCAGATAGCAATGTGTAGCGGGGGAACAGGACACTAGCCCAACTAAAGAGGAAGGGTATTGTTTATATCTCCACCGGGAAAGAAAGACCAGACTTAAACCCAGTGTTCAAGTATGTAACTACAGCATGACAGGTACGAGTGGGGAGCCAGTGGAGGGGTCTGGGGGCCTGGCCCTCATCCCAACTACATGGACAGCTGCCCCTCCCCCCAGAAGAATTTACTTTAGAGTACAGCACCGAAACCATAGCTCAGGGAGAGAGACTTGTTTGACCAGAGAACACTGAAGCAAATGAAAGGGGAAGAAGAGAGAGAGGCACACATCCTGACCCACCAAGCCTTAAGGATGATATCCTTGCTCAGAACAGCCAATGCACAGAGAGGACCAGATGGCCGGCTCCACTTTGAGACATGATGTCTATTGCTGACACAAGGTCTTAGAGGGGACAACACTGGAGACACAGGGTGAGGATCGCACCCAGTCTGACCCCACCACACCCAGGCAAACAATAAGGGTGTACAGCAGAGCAAAGGGGAAGGAGAAACAGAGCATGGAGATCCTGAGAGAGTGCTAAAGGTAGACTTTAGGGTCAGGGTGTGGCACCTCAACGGACTGAACTGGAGTACACTCCTAGAGGTCAACAAACAGACCTTCAAATATTTACAGGTTTTCCTTTTTTTACTTTTTAATATATTTTCTGGACATTGTTTTTGTTGTTGCTGTCATTGATTTCTCTTTTCTCACTTCATCTTGTTATGTCTTGTTTTTTTGTGCATATTATTATCTCTGCAGGTCTATCTAGATAAGATAGGCTGAATGGCCAGTTTGGAGGAGAAAACACCTGCACAGAAGAGCATGGGAGGGGGGAAGGAATGGGGGGAAGAGGTGGTGTTGGTCAGCCCAGGGACAAGGGAACAACAAGTGATCAAAAATCAGTGGCAAGGAGGATATGAGAGATCTAATAGGGGTTGATAAACGGTAATGTAACCAAGATAAAATACTGACACCCAAATGAAGGCTTAGCATTATAGTGGGATAAAAGGAAAATAAAAAGAAGTAGAGGGAAGATATAGGAGGCAAAGGGTATTTATAGAGGTCTAAATACAGGCATGTATATAGGTAAATATATTCATATACGATGAATAGATCTACGTGAACATATTTATAGGGTTAGTATTAAAGCAGCAGATGGACATTGGGCCTCCACTTAAGTACTTCTTCAATGCAAGAACACTTTGTTCTATTAAATTGGCATTTCATGATCCTGACATGATCACTGAAGGTAAATGTGCGCATAAGTTAAAATGGTGAAGAAAGCTCATGGTGTGCAGCTATCAAGAGGTATAGGCTCCAGGGTCTAAAAGGCTTGAAGGTAAACAAGCGGTCATCTAGCTCAGAAGCAACAAAGCCCACATTGAAGAAGTACAACAGCCAGGGATCAGTTATCAGGCATCAAAGAACTAAAAATTACATCATTATATATGAGGGAGAGTATAGATTGGGGATCCAAAGCCCATCTGTAAGTAATGGGATATCCCCTTTCAGAAGGGTCACAGGGAGAAGATGAGTAAGTCAGGGTGAAATTGCAGTGTAGCAATGATGAAATATACAACTTCCCTCTAGTTCTTCAATGGTTCCTCTCCCACACTACCATGATCCCAATTCTATTTTACAAATCTGGCTACACCACTGTGTACAGATAGGAACCACAAACATAGGGAATCCAGGACAGATGATTCCTTCAGGACCAGGTGAGAGTGCCCATACCAGGGAGGTAGAGATAAGGTGGGGTAGAATGGGGGAATCAATTATAAGAATCTACATATAATCTCCTCTCTGGGGTATGGACAACTGGGAAGTAGGTGAAGGGAGTCATCAGACAGTGTAAGATATGACAAAGCAATAATAATGTATAAATTAGCAAGGGTTCATAAGAGAGGGGACAGTGGGGATGGAGAGAAAAAATGAAGAACTGATATCAAGGGCTTAAGTAGAAAAAAAATGTTATGAGAATGATGAGGGCAACAAATGTACAAATGTGCTTGACATACAATGGAGGGATGTATGAATTGTGATAAGAGTTTATGAATTCCCAATAAAATGACTTAAAAGAAAAAAAGAATTTTTCAAGACTGATGACTTATTCATATCAAATACATTTTTTCAACAACACAAAGGGTGACTATATGTATGGACTTCCCTAACTGGAATACACAGAAATAAAATTGACTACATCTGTGAGAAGAGATGACGGGGAAGCTCAATATCAGCAGCTAAAGCCAGATCAGGGATTTTCTGTGGACCAGACCATCAATTGCTCACATGTAACTACAGGATAAAACTGAAGGAAAACTTAAAAAATCCACAAGAGTGAAAATATCACTTTGAGTCCATCCCACCTAAATTTTGAGAGCATCTCAAGAACAAATTTGATGCATTGAACACTGATGATGACAGAAGAAATGACGAGCTGTGAAAAGACATAAAGAATAGCATTCTTGAAGGAAGGAAAAGGTCATTAAAAAGACAGGAAAGAAAGAAAAGATTAAAGTGAATGTTAGAAGGGACTGAAACTTGCTCAGGCAAATGGTAGAAAGGATGAAGTCAAGGCGCTAAATAGAAAATTTCAACAGTTAGCTGGAGAAGATAAAGGCAAATATTATAATGAAGTGTGCAAGGTCCTAGAATTAGAAACCAAAGAGAAGAAAGCATATCTGAAACTGAAGAACTGAACTCAAGAAAAAAAGCTGTGAGTTGCAATTTTGAGGAATTCTATGGGCAGAATATTAAATGATGCAGGAAGCATCAAGAGAAGATGGAAATAATACACAGAGTCACAGTACCAAAAAAGAACTAGTTGACATTCTGTTAAGTAGCTAGATTCAGAGACAAGGCGGGGGTGGGGGCTTGTCCTTCACAAGCCTGTACAGCCTCTTCATAGGAGTTTGGAAGGAAATCAGTCCACCTTTGGACACATATGAGGACACTCTAACCAAGCATGCTTAATGAGCATGCTAACTGAGCCAAATGGGAGGTGCACCTGAGTGGTCCAGGGTAGGCCTAGGGGCTCATACATCACCCAGGAGGACCTAACACAGCCAATGAGGTCAATCAATACCTTCAACCCTGCCTCCCCCAGACAGGGGTGGGCCAGAGTGAAGGCAGGAGGCAAGCTCAGGGACTTCCTCACTTCGGCTCCTCCCCCAGCACTCTCTAGTGCCTGGCTGGTGTCTGCTGCTGCCCATCTGGCCTCATGTTTACACTCATGGCTGCACTGTTCCACAGGGTTGTTCATGTCCAGTTGTGAGCCCCAGCGCAGTTTCCACGTGGCTTGCCATGCTTCCATGAAATACGGTGTATCTTTTTTGAGACTGTAAAACCTGAAACCTCTCCCATCCTTCATAAAAACTCACCTGGATTACAAAAAAAGGATTCGGCATGAATTCTTTATCATGCAACACCAAGAACCAAGGTATTGCCCACTCGTGAAACCTTAAAATTCCACCACTACAGCAGGTAGCATATGAGCAAGAAACAATGATGCTGAAAAAAGAAGTTCAAACATCACTGAATGCATTAACCCAAACGAAGATTCCAGGCATCAATGGAATACCCATAAAAATGGTTCAGAAAGCTAAAGAAGCATACTGGATGAAATTTAGAAGACAGCTTACTAACCAACTGACTGAAAGAGATCGATATTTTTGCCCATTTCAAAGAAAGTTGACCCAATAGAATGTTCAAACTAACTTCATGAGAATAAATAGCCCTGTCTTTCTCCTGCTAAGTGACTTATATATTTGAACTGTTGACCTTGTGGTTAGCAGCCAACATGTACCCATTATGCCACCAAAGAACTCTGGTTCTACACACTCACACACATATAGACACACACATAGACACATAAATGATATAAATGGCAGTAAGGTGTGTGTGCATGTAAAGGAACTCTGGTTATTCATTAAGGTACTAAACTTAAGGTCAGAGATTTGAACGCACCATAGTTTTCTAGATGAAGTTGTCTGTTTCTGAAAAAACTTAGTCTCAGAAACGTGGAAGGTTCATTCTATCCTGTCTCAGAGGGTCTTTATGAATCAGAATCAACTTAATGACCATGGGTTTGTATTATTTTGCTTGTTTGTTTGTTTTATTTTTTGGTATGAATCAGAATCAACAAGATAGCAATGAGTTGTTATTATTGGGTTTATATATCATCATACTTTTCTTTGATCTTTGAGAGCTTGATAATTATGAGCATTGGCATGATTTTGTTTTGTCGTTAGGTTTTGTTTTTACCCATCCTACTTGGAGTTCATTGAGCTTCTTGCGTATCTAATTTTAAGTCATTTATCACACTTGGGGGTAAATATTCTGCTATTATCCATCTAACATTTTTTCTAATCCATTTCTTCTCCCTCCCCATCCTTCTTCATTTTTTGCAAGTTGGGTCACTTGATGTCTCTCATAATCCTGTTAAACTATGTTTAGTGTTATACTTTGACCTCTTTTATTTCTGTTACCTTGTCTTTCAGATTGTTGATGCTATATTTTGCCTTTTGGGCTTTGTATTTCAAACTTTCCACTCATTTTCTCAGCTCATTTTTTTCAGCTTCAATATTTGTTTTCTAAAAATAATTTTAATCTTTTCTTTTATAAATTATTTTCTAAGTTATGTTGTATTTTCCATTCTATTCATTAATTGGACTTCCATAGATATGCCCTCTTCCTCTGTTTCATTTGTGTGATTGGTCATTTCTATTTTCTTATTCTTATTATGATATTAGGGCATTCCATTTATTGATGCTAGTTTTCTGAGCTCTCACCAGCTGTGTTTTCCAGGAAATTTTTTTAGGGAGCAGAATCTTCAGGTCTTTCTTTTGACAACCCACCCCTTCCTCTCAGTTTTGAACCAGACTTTCATTTTAAATTATTCTCAGATATGAAAGTTCACACTATTCCATATGCCCACTAGGTGACAGCACTCACATTCCTCTGTTCTCTTACTCTCCTTTTCAATACTACTGTATTTTTTTTTTACTCTCTTTCACCCAGTGGTGGTGCTATAAGCAAACATTGGACTACCATCTTCAACTGCAGGGTCAGAGATTCAAAGTCAACAAATGTTCTGCAGTAGAGTTATAAGGCTATGAAAATTTACAGCCGCAGAAACCCTACAGAGGGTCGCTATGAATCTGAAGGGACTGTACAGGAGAATGCTTTTTGTGATTCTCATCCCCTAGGGAACATGGTCCCATCTGCTGGTACTGCCAACAGTGTGCGCTAATGCCTGCTGTCCAGTCCCTTCCCTCCCTCAGAGGGCACACCCATCTCTTGTCATAGAATCAATTTATTTCCCCTTTTCAGAAATTGTGAAGACTAGCAGATTTTTATAACTATTGTCTGAAGCACCAGTAAGGTGAGAGAAGGGTAGTAACACTCCACATGAAGCTTTTTAGTATAGAAACAAACTCAAAATAAACTCATTACGAGTGAAAGGGAAGCATTTTAATGAAGAACTGACAGTTCAAACTGAGCAGCACATACTCTAATGACAGTTGGAATATAGAAATTCTGGGAATCCAGAGGTGATTTTTCTGATTGACAATTATTTATAGAATTTTGCCTAATTAGTCACAAGGTCATCCCCAGCCCCTAGAAGTTGAGAGACAATAATGTGTTTTCTAATTTTCCAGCACTTGGGGTTTGCATGGATAAGCATTTTACAAAATTAGTTTTGCCAGGAATGTAGCACAGCATTCTTTCCAAAAACAGGTTTTACAAAGAAAGTAGGTAGCAGGTTTCCTGAAACAGCCGATTGCAATCTTAAGCACATTCCTGACCCCCACCCTTATTTGCTCAAGGCAGTTAAAGTTTTTCAAAAGTCAGGTAAGAAGCTAAAGAATAAAAATGTAGCCTTAGTTAAATGGCGTCTAATGTGGACCTTGGTTAGCCAGTTATGCCAAATGCCTCAGGTTTTGAGATTTCTTACACATTCCTCAAACTTAAATGGTTTTCTAGGGCTTCTCTACATTCTCGGACAACACTGAGTGGTCTCTAAGAACTCAACAGCTGACCCCACAGATCTGTAGGTTCCTCCTTGTTTTTGTAGTTCCAGTGAGCTTGCTAAGTCACTGGGTTGGCAGTGGATGTAAGGAGTTTAAGAGGATAGATTTTTGCCTACCCCTTTTCTTTTTTATTTCTGCCAATCTCTGCTAATAACTAACACCTACCTGTACTTATTTGTTCTGGGTCTGGAAACATTTGATTGCTTTAGGACACTCTTGTAGGAGAAATCAGAACTTTGGTCCTTTCACACCTGGAACCAGTTTGACTCTTTTAACTATTTAGAGCATTTTACCTTCTATCTGGGATTCAGGAGCCTAGAGCATCGTGTGTCATGGTGCCCCCCTCCCCGTTCTTAATTAAACGGTGAAAAAATATTTTTCCAAAGAAAAGGTTTTTATAAAATTCTATAGGAAGTTCAAAGCTCTAGTGGAACACTAGAACTGCTGCAGTTGAATTTCATCTACTTTGTGAAGATAAGACCCTGAAAACAAGCCTATTTCCTCCTCCTGGTCTCAAAATAAAATATAAATGAACCAAAACAGCATAACTATACTCCAAATTTAGCCAATAACACCAACTCCTATATAAACTATACATGAGATGTGAAAAAAAAGGACTCTCTAGGGTCCTCTACTTGAGATTAATGATGAGAATAAATGGGGAAAGGAATAATGCTTCAGTACACATATAATCTATGGGTTTTTTGCATCATAAATTGGTTAAAATATTTAGCAAGTAGGTGAAATTAACCCCTCCAATCAATCCGTTGCTTATGTAACCTTCTTCAGTAGACATTTAAAAACCTCGATCAGCCCAGAATGGTTATATGCAACCTGTTGCCAAAGTCACAAGAGAATGAATGCGGTCTTTTCAGAGTTCCTAGGAAAGGTCCTAGCAGTTATGAGTTAACTAATTTCTTCCTCCAAAATGTCCAGTCTAGCAAACTTTCTGGCAATAAGTATCTCAATTTATCTACAATAACAATTCCAGACATTATATTCAAACAAAAAATGACTGGAAAAGAGAGTAGAAATATAAATGTGTTTTAGAAATTTCCTCCTCAAAGTTCTAATTATTGTTACCTTTTCCGAGGCTAGGGTAAGATATTGGTTCAGGTGGGATATTAAAAAAGATCTTCATCATGGGTCTTTCTCTTTTTTCCTGACCTTCTACTTTGCTAAGTATGATGTCTTTTTCCAGGGACTGGTCTCTCCTGATAACCGAAGATGAATACTCACGATTTCCAAGGAGCATTCTGGCTATACTTTTTCCCTAACAGATTTTTTGTTCTTCTGGCAGTCAATGGTATTTCAATATTCCTTGCAGTATATACAGTAATTCAATGCATTGATTCCTTTTAAGTCTTACTTATTCATTATTCAGCATTTACTTTTTTATGAGACAATTGAAAATAATTCTTTTTCGGGCTAAGCCCCGGTGGCCTAGTGGATGTGTGCGGGACTGCGGCCCACAGGGCTGGCAGCTCAAATCCAGCAGCAGCTCTCTAGGAGCAAGGCTGGGCCTCCCACTCCCACCAGGGGGCAGTGATGCCCACAAAACAAACAAACAAAACAAAACAAAAACAAAAAAAGAAAATAAAAGAATTCTTTTTCTTGTATCTCTTTCTAAAAAGATTATAAACAGAACATAAGCTCTCTGTGTTTCTATCTTACTTTCTAGAGTATTTTGTGTAGCATCATATGTCTTACGTCCACCAGGACGTAAATGGGTGAAAAATGGCAAAATATAACTTTTCTATGGAGTCAACTTGATTGTAATTAATAACATAACTGTAACTTTTTCATGTTTATTTTTATTTATACCATGTTAAAATGTCAGTTTGGACGTCCTTGAGGAACACAAATCATGTTCCTTTATGTTGTTATTGTTGCATTGGTCTTGACTTCCTTTGTTGTTTTGTTTGGCTTTGTCTAACAGTATTCCTTTTTAATATTTTTTGAGTTTGCAGATCAAGATCAGGGTTGTATGACAGATGGAAAGACATTTTCCCAAAAAAATTCTTACAGAAAAGTTCTTGCTATCTTCGCAAAAATGTAGGCACTTTCCAGTTTTGTTTTTTCATCAGTGCTGTTTTCAATTTTCTTAATATTTCTTTCTACAAAGCCTCATGATCATCCAAAATCCTTACAGAAAATCTATCAAGATTATACCTTTGGAATAAAAAAAATCATCCCCATATAGTTCTTCCAAAGCAGATTTATTTGTTCTTCTTTTACTCCACTATATTTCCAATGATATTTTCCAACACCACTATTCAAATTCATTAATTCTTCTGTGGTTTACTTTATTCATTGTCCTGCTTTCACATACATATAAGGCAAAGGATAATACCATGGCTTGAGTCTGGTACATCTTATTCTTCAGTTGCACCATTGCCCTTTAATTCTTTAAAGAAGTGTTTTAGCAGCATGTACGAGGGGGTACCCCCCACAACAATATTTTCAAAGCTATGTATTTAAATTTTTATCACTTTCAAAGTACTCTCCATTATACTAAGTCCATTTTTCAAATGTGTGATTCCATTCTTGGCTTGGAAACATTTTTCAAACTCATCTCTTTGGATAGTTGACAGCACTTCCTCATTTTTCTCTTCACCTCTTCTACATCATCACATTGCTGTCCTTTAATATTCCTCTTTATCCGCAGAGACAAAAAGAAGTTGCATGGAGTGAGGTCAGGTAATTGAGGTAAGTGGGACAAGAGAGGCGTGCTGTTTTGTTTTTTTGTCCCAAACTGGCAGACTGAGATGGTTACATTAGCGAGTGAATTGTAGTGTGGTAAAACCAGTCCCCTGTCTCTCATAAATCAGGCCTTTTGGGTTGCACACTATTATGCAATCTTTTCAGAACCTCTAAGTCAGTGGTTCTCAACCTGTGGGTCGCGATACCTTTGGGTGTCGAATGACCCTTTCACAGAGATCGCCCAATCCAGAAAAGGAGCAAAATTACAGTTATGAAGTAGCAACAAAAATAATTTTATGGTTGGAGGGGGGGGTCACCACAACATGAAGAACTGTATTAGAGGGTCGCAGCATTAGGAAGGTTAAGAACCATTGCTCTAAATTGAAAGCTTAATTAAGAGTTTGAACAGGTGGAAACAACTCCAAATGTAAGTCGGCATTTTCATTCATTCAAGATGTTGGTTGACAGGCATCCAGAATGAGGTTTGTCGTCAATCAACATTTCTCCTTTTTTGAAATGAGAAAACCTCTGGTATACTTGAGTTTTTTCCCTAGCACTGCCCTTGTAAACTATGTTCAACATCCCAACAGTTTCTGTGGCATATTTTCTGAACAGGCAACAAAATTTCACAGCTACATGCTGTTCTCTTAAAACGACCATCACATAAAATGAAGTTCAAGTGAAAAGTGCTTTCACAAAAAAATATCACTGTGCCCAGAGAAAACCTTCTCATGTGACATCTCTAGGTGCACTAACTCAGAGTGATTTGCTTGATGCTTGCCTGATGGTTAAACGGTATACTACAAAAGTTCCACTCTGCCCAGCAAAATTCCATTGGGGGGCGGGGAGGTGATGCCCCTCGTATACCCAATACAATAAGTTGTTGGATTTCTTGACTGCTGCTTTCATGAGTATTGAATATGGGTGCAAATAAAATGAGACCCCATGAGAATATCAGTCTTATAATGTTCTCGGTTGGTGAAATTATGATTTTTTTACACTGAGTTGTAATCCATACTGAATATTGCACTCTTTGATCTTCATCAGCAAGTGCTTCAAGAAGGTTGTGTCATTTGCATAGCACAGATTGTTTATGCAACTTCCTGCAATCCTAATGTTTCATTCTTCATATAGTCTGATATGCATAGATATGAAATAAATATGGTGAAAGGACACCATGCTGATGCACACTTTCTGGATTTTAAACAATGCAGTACCTTTATTTTGTTCAAACAGCTGTCTCTTGTTTATGTATCGAATCTGCATGAGCAAAATGAAATGCTCTGGAATTTTCATTCACACAAGTAAACATCTTTCTTATGTTATCTGCTTTTAGCCATTTTATATCTAATGTCAGCAATCAGCAATAATTGAATTCAATGACGAGCCAGGATACAAGTTCAACACATAAAAAACCTCTATAATATGCATGAGAAAATTAAAAAATGAAATCAGGAAAACAAATCCATTTATAATAATTACAGTGTGTAAAGGATACAATATCTAGAAATCATATAACCAGGCATGTGAAAGGTTTACACCAAAAAGGATAAACCACTGCTCAAAAATTAGATTTTAAGCAATGGAGAGTTTCCTTATCATGGATTGGAAAATTTCCTAAAATTGTTAAAATAACAATACCAACAATATTTTTCTATAGATTCAATGCAATCCTTATTGAAATCTCAATCACCTTCTTTAGGGAAATGTAAAAGCCAATCTTTACATTTATATGGAATGGCAAACAGTCCCGAATAGTCAAGAAAATCTTGAAAAAATGAGGCTCTCCATTCTGACTTCATGATATATTTTGTAATGCTACAGTATTCAAAATAGTCTGAAACTATTACATAGACATGGAAGCCAATGAAACATAATAGAGTTCAGAAATAATCCCATAAATCTATATGGCCAATTTATTTATAGTAAGAGCATGAAGGCCATTGACTTAATACCAGAAAGAATAGTTTCTACAAGAAATCATGCTGGGCCAACTGAATCCCTACATCCCAAAGAATATAATAGGAACTATACCTCACACCATATATGAACATTAGCTAAATATAGATTAAAAACCTAACATAAGAATTGAAAGTATAAAACTTAAAACAAAACAGGAGTAATGCTTTAAGATTTAATTCTGAAAACGCATTCTTAAGTACTAGCAAGGAAAGACAAAATAGATTGAATTTCATCAAAATTAGAACTTTGTGCATCAAATAATTTTCTTAATGAAATGAAGAGATACTCTACAGGTTGGAAGCCAATATTTTTGATCATCATATTTATAAGAGGTTAGTATCTGAATTATATAAAGAACTTCAAAAAACAATAACAAAACACAATAACCACCTAATTGGAAAAATATGCAAAAGACTTGAATAGACATTTCCCTAAGACAGTTCCCATGTGCAAATGGTCAAAAAGCTTATGAAAAAAGCTCATTAGCCATTAGAAAATTACAATTTAAAACAATGAGCTACCACTTCATATATATTAGAATGTAATGATATAATAAATAGTAAGGGTTGAAGAAGACGTGGAAAAATCAGAATCTTCATATATTTCTGATTGGAATATTAAGGTACAGCCCACTGGGAAAAAGTCTTCTGGTTCCTAAAAAGATAAACATTTTATTTACTCATTTCTTATTACTTTAAACCAAAAAAACCCTCACAGCCCTTGACTTAATGCTGACTCACTGTGACCTGATAGAACAGGGTGGAACCGCCCATGTAAGTTTCTGAGACTATCACTCTTTACTTGAGTAGAAAGTTTCATCTTTCTCCCACAAAAGGCCTCCACTATTCATTTGATTTTCTTATGCACAGTTTTAATAATAGAAAAATCCAGAGAGAGAATAAGAAAAACAACGTAAGTTAACAAGAACAGGATGAAATGAAATCGAAAAGGAGATCCTCAAAGTTGAAAAACCCAGCAAGAAAAGTGACTAAGGGGCTGAGCCCCGGTGGTGTAGTGGTTGAAACAAACCTATAAGACTGGAAGTAGGTTTTGATGCTTGATTTCTGGCCTAACATATGATTCTTTAAAAAAGGAAACAAACCTACAAGATGGAGACACACATAAAGTGAACAAAAACCAAAAGTTTAATAAGCCTTTAAGACAACATTCCATAATAAAAATGGCAAAAAAATCGAGGAAATTCGACAATGAAGACAACAACAAAGTTGTAGATGGAATAGAATATATAAAAAGAGCTGAATGGGGGATAAATCGAGCAGTTCTCAACAGAGAACACACTACTTTAAACATGGGAAGAAAATAATAAAATAAACCAACCTCAAAGAAAATGATAAAATTTCAGACATATGTACATCTATGTTTGCTCTAGCTATTTTCACAATAGCAAAAACATGGAAACAACCAAAACTCCAATTATAGAGAAATGGATAAACAAGCTCTCCTACATTCATACAATGGAATTCTATGCATCAATAAAAAACAATAACTCTCTTAAACATGACAGACATGGACAAAACTAGAGAACACTATGCTTAGCAAACACAGTCAATCTTACAAAGATAAACACTTACTCTCGTCATTGTTATAAGAAAAAGCAAAGAAGAAATGTGATTTACACACCCACGGACAGGACTTTGAATGACTATCAGGAGGCCAGGGCAGAAACAGGGGAAGGGGGATGTGGGGGAAGAAATGGGATACTGTTGATTTCATTTCTTGAGTTGGGCTATATTATATATATATATATATACATATATACTTATATATATTATATAAATAATGTCTCTTAAAACCGCCCTTCACAAAAAGTTGTTTTCATCCCCCCTAAATTTGTATTTCTCAAATTTAAATAGTGGCTTAAAAATAGAGAAGGAAAAGTAAAATTGAAATGGACTTGGAGTCTTTAGTGACAAACAAGTTCATCACAAGCAAAATAAGAGAAAGCAAATAATACCATGAATAAGAAAAATGGGTGATATAACAAGAGAAGCAAGGGAAATAAAAATATAATTACACAGTATTATGAAAGATTGTGCTCCAACTAATTCAGAAAACTAGAAGAAATGGAAAAGTTTCAAGAAATGCATTATCTATCTAAACTAACACAGACTGACACAGAAAACTTTAACAAACCTATGACATAAGAAATCAATCAGGTCATTAAAAAACTCCCAGAGGCTCATTTCCTGAGTAAATCTCACAAATATATTTCAGACTTTCGCTGCCATCTGTATCCTTCTGCAAACCAGAATCTCACAATTTAAGCTCTGATACTATTCCCTCCTTCAACTTGAACTTATATAATTTACAATCTTTGGGACACATGAAACTATCATCTAATAATCTCCTTCTAACCATAATTGATGAATGGGAATAAACTGTTTACTAAAAAGAGAGTATTGGAGAGATAGCTACAGTAGATTAAAATGATAAACCTGACTCAAATGGTTAAAACAATGTCACTTGATCTCCTCTCTGATACACACTTGGGGTTAAATCTGGTTTTCAATATTTTCTGTTTTCTCCTTCTTTTAAAAAATTTTTTTTGTGTGTGTGGCATCACTGCCCTGGTGGGAGTAGGAAGCCCAGCCTTGCTCCTGGAGAGCTGCTGCTGGATTGAAACTGTCAACCCTGTGGGCTGGAGTTCCGCACACAACCATTATACCACCAGGGCTCAGCCAGTTTTTTTTTCATATTGGGGTTTATCTATGATGTGTTCTGTTATTTTGGGTAGCCCTCTTGAATCTTTGCTTGTTTTTCAGTATATGAAACCCAGAATTGATTAACCTACACAGAAAACTATTAGAACAAGGCTTCCTGGAGGCAACAGTAGGAGAGGGTGAGGGGGAGCCAATACCAAGAGGTTCTAAAAGGAAGAATTGTTTTGAAATCAATTGTGGTAACAATTGTACAATACTGCTTGACAGGACTGAACTGCAGAATGATGTGATGTCTAGAGTAATACCTAATAAAATGGATTGGGGAAAACAATAATCTGCCAACACAAAAAATCCAGCACCAGATGGTTTTACTGAGGAATTTTATAAAGCATTTACAGAAGAATTAACATCAATTCTATACAAAAAATTACAAAGTATATAAAAGGATAGCACACTACCAAATGTATACTCTGAAGTAATACCAAACAGACAAAGATATTGCCAGAATAGAAAACTATAGACCAGTATTTCCTCAAATGGGAAACCTCACCCCAATGGGTGCTGTAATAATCGAATGGGACAGCAAAAGCAGGCATCTACACTTGATCCTGTATTATCGGTTTAGTGCAAAAGTTTTTAATTGCCAGGGGAGAATTGAGTAATTATTTTCCCCAAAAAGTGGCAATAGGCCAAATGAGCTTGAGAAATTATGGTACAGATCAATATCCTATATAAACATAGATGTTAAAATTGTCAGCAAAATCCTAGCCATTACAAACAGAATGGAAGAAGCGGATGGTGCCCAGATACCAAATGACTGAATGTCTGGACTCTCAAAGACTTGAAGATAAATGAGTCACCATCCAGCGCAGAAGCAGCAAAGCCCACATGAAAGAAGCACACCAGCATGTGTGATCAAGAGGGGCTGAAGAGAGCAGGTATCGAGCATCAAAGAACAAGAATCACATCATTAAGAATGAGGGGGAGAGCAGGGTGGGGACCTAAGGCCCACTAATAGGCAATTGATCACCCCCTTACAGGGGAGTCACGGGGAGGAGACAGACCAGCCAAGGTGCAGCGGAGCAGTGATGATGCACACAATTTTCCTCTAGTTCTTGAAGGCTTCCTCCCCACAACTATCATGGTCCCAACTCTACCTTATAAATACAGCTGGACTGGAGAAGATACACTGGTAGAAAGGGGAGCTGGAGATATGGGGAACCCAGGAGAGATGAGCCCCTTGGGGCCAGTGGTTACATTGGAGCTGCTGGATGGGTGGAGAGAAAGTGTGGTAGAGAGACGGAACCAACTGCAAGAATATACACATGAACTCCTATCTGGAGGACAGACATCAAAGGAGTGGGCTGGGGGAAAGGTCAGGCAGTGTAAGATATGACAGAACAATAATAATAAAGTATCGAGGGTTGGTGGGGAAGGGAGAACAGGGGAAGAGGGGAAAGGATGGGAAGCTGATATCAAGGACTCAAGTGGAAAAATGGATGCTTGGAGAATGATAGCGGCAGCAGACATGCGAAGGTGCTTGGCACAGTATATGTATTTATGTATTGTGAAAAATTATGTATGAGTCCCCAATAAAATGATGTTTAATTAAAAAATCCTAGCCAATATAATTAAAAATGATTTTTAAAACACATCATGATCAAGTAGGATATTGACCAGGTATAGAAGTTCAGTATTGGAAAAAAACAATCAATGTAAAAAACAAAATAACCAGTTGATGCAGAAAAAATGCTTGGAAAAATATACAACGCCCATTTTTATAAAAGCAATAAATTAGGAACAACATAAATTAGAAACCACATAATTAAGATCATATACACAAAACTAGAGTCCAGAATTTAATTCAATGGAGAAGCATAGGAAGCATTCTCTCTCTGAATTAGAATCAGACAGGGTTGCTCTTTATCACCCCCCCTTATTTAACATAGACTGGAAAGAGTTAACCAGAGCTATTAGACATCACAAAGAAATCAAAGCTAGCCAGTTTGGCAAAGAAGAAGTAAAACTATATTCATAGGGAGAGAGAAAATGCCAAAGACTCAGTAAGAGAATTACTGGAAGGAATTGAAAACTTGGACATGGTAGGCTAGATGATCAAAACACAAAAATCAATAATATTTCTGTATATTCAAGAAGAGAACTCTGAAAGGGAAATTTAAAATATAATGTACTTAGGAATAAACCTAACCAAAGAAACAAAATCCATGTACAAAGAAAACTAAAAAGCATTACAACAAGAAAGCAAAGGAGACCAAAATCAATGGAAGATTGTTCCATGTTCATGGATAGGAACACTACTGTGAAAATATCACTACTATCTAAACAAGTCTGTAAATCTAATGCAATTTTGATACAAATCTCAGCGCTATTTTTTGAAGGGATGGGCAAACTATTCACCAACTCTATAAGGAAAGAAAGGAAACACTATTCAAAATCCAAGCACAAAATTGGAGTCCACTCATTCCCTGGTTTTAAAACCTATTGCATAGCCATGCTTATCAAACCATCTTGGTATTGGTTCAATGACAAATTGTAGACCAATGGATCAAAACAGAGCATTCAAAAATAAAACTAATCACCTACAGACACATGTAAAAATTGGAACACTCATACACTGCCACTGAGAGTTTAGATTTGTACGTCATTTTGGAAAACAGTATGTTGCTTCATTAAAATATATAAATAGAAATATCAAAAGACCCCAATATACTCCGAAGAAATAAAGAACAAAATAAGAACTGGTATATACCCACCCACGTTTACAGTAGCACTATTTATAACAGCAAAAGACTGAAACAACCCAAATGCCTGGCAGTGGAGGAATGGATAAATAAACTCTGGTACAGACATACAATGGAATATTATGCATCCCTAAAAATCAATAATGAAACTATCGAACACCTCTTGACATGAATGAATTTGGAAGACATTATGCTCAGCAGAGTTAGTCAACCTTATAAAGACAAATACAGCTTGACACCACTACTCTAAAATACTAAAGTAAGAAAAAATGTTTTTCACCAAGATAAAGAGATTTTTAAGGCAATAGGGAGGCAGAAAGGAGGGGAAGGGGACACGGAGAGGGGAAGCGAGGGGAAAAGATAGAGCCACATTGAAGGTGGCTCTCACTGGGAAGCTATCACTTTTTTTATGAGTAGGGCTGCACACGTGGGTTCTGTAGGCTTTCCCGTGTGTGTTGTACTACACTACAAACATTAAAAATGAAAAACAGAAATTGGAGGAGGGAGAATATGAAATATATATCAATTATCATTCTACCAACATATTAAACATTTTTAATATCTGCAGGTGTGTGGGAATTGAGGTGTTCGTTTTCTTGAATTTCTTTTCTGATTTGTTTAATGATGATGTAACCCTTTTGCAATAATGACTAAACATTAATGTGTAAGTATTGAACATGGGCTTTAAATGCCCCCTTTTGGTTTCAACTCAGTACTCAACTTCTAAGGGCCCTACCTCGCCAGTCTTTTCTTAATTCCTGGCCTGTGCTTTGGAAGCCCTGACATGCCTCAACCGAGGCATTTTGTCATCCTCTTCTAGCGCTTGGGGCTTGCCAGTGGCAGTAGTATTGAATCTACCAAATGGAGCCAGTACGGATCCCATCCCTAGCACACACCCCACCCGCAGCTGCAGACTGCTCTCCGACTCACCTGTGTGGAGTCATCCAGATGCCTGGAGTTCCAAGATAGTTCCCTCTGGGCTCAGCCACAGGCCCAATATCCAGCTGGATTGGCGGAGGTAGGTGTGGTTGGGTTCTCTCCTGTTGGTCAGCATAGTACTTCTTCCACACTACTTTATTTACCAGAACAGTACTTTTAAAAGCTGATTTAGAGTAAATTGAATTGATTGTGTTCCACCAATGCACTCCAGCGATTCTGCTTAAGAGTGAAGGTATACATGTTACTGACCAGGCACTGGCAGAGTACACATTCCAGTTTGTACAGATAGCTTGAGAAAAGATGGCTGACGTGTTAACTAGATCACCAATCAGAATGGGAAATTTGAAGGATCCGCCCACTCTTCTTGCGCATTTAGCCCCGGGTGTGCAGAGCCAAAGGTTACAGCCTCATTCCTCCCTCTCTGAGAATTTGGTGTTCTGGCCAGCCAGTCGTGTCCGGAAAAGGCGCAGCTGCAGCAGTTTGAATCCGTGCAGAGTCAGGTGGCCAGAGAACCGAAGAACATGGCCTCCTCTGCACCTAGCGATGCCCACCAAACCAGCACCCTGGAGCCTGTTCACCAAGTTCCCACGGCCTTGAGCAAGCCGTCCACCCTGCGCCGCACACGCAGCCGCACCCAACAGGTAGCCGCCAGTGCAGCCCCCGCCTTGACGACTGCCGCGCGCCGTGGGCAAGCACGGCGTGCCTGCAATGGCCTAGGCAAGAGGCCTTCTCAAGAAGACAGTGGACACGCGCTGCCCCACACCAGCGTGGGCCTCCAGATGGTGCGCGTCGACACGAAGGCCACCCTGGTGCCACCTGTGAAAGGCAACCACCTGGCCCGGGGCCGTCCACGCCCACGTCCGAACAAGGGTCCTGGGACCAGCCTTAGGAAGAAGCAAGCCCACCGGGAGGAGCCTTCTCCAGACCAGAGGTCGGCCAAACGCCATTTGTTTCTCGAGGCTTCCTCACATCCCACGCCCGCTCCTGTGCCGCCATCTTCTCCAAGATCCGAGCCCAGGACCAGCCGCCATTCCCAGGCTCCTTGGAGGAGTGATTCATCTCGACCCGGCCCAACTCTCCGCAGCCATGCCAGGTCAGGCGGACGGGCTCTCAGCGACCTGGCGGCCACACCTGACCCTCATTGCCAACGCCGAGCGGCCCGGGCCCGGGAAAGCTCCAGTAGCCGCCATCCGCATCGTGCTGCACCGCCCAGTCCTGCTGTCCGTCATCGCCACGGAAGCACCCCACCGCCGAGAGGTACCGCCAGCCGCCGCAGTCAAGGCACCCACGGCGCTGCCTCCTCGGGCTCCCCTGGCCAGGTCACCAGCAGGGCCCCACAACCAGGCCAAGCGCAAGGTCGCCCTGCTCGCCGAAGGAGCGTCACCAGCATCCCAGGGCCTACCCTGAGGAGCCGGCCCACCCCACGGAGCCAGCCTTTGCACAGCAGCGTGGTGACGCCAGGCCTGAGCTTGCGACGACATCAAGGCACCCAGCGCCGATCGGCCTTTTCTTCTTCACCCAGGCCAGCTAGGCAGAATCGTCTCGGATCCGCTGGTTTCGCTCGAAGAAGCCGGGCCCACGCAGAGCGCTCTGCTGTTCCTGATCTTGAGTCCCCAGGACTGGCTTCCCGGCCTGCTCGTGCGCTTCGCATGCGAGCATCCTCACCCTCACCTCCTGGCAGGATCTTTCCTTTCCCTGGGCAATGTGGTGAGACCTTCCCCTCTTCACCGACTAGCTCCCCTGGCTGGAGCTCTTGTTCCTCCTGCTCTTCCCTGTCTTCTAACCCTGGATTTCTGGGCCTGAGTGCTATCTCCACTCCTAGCCCTAATAGTCTTAGGCGGGCCTTGATGCCTGAGCTGGAGTGAGCTCCACCTCTCCAGGAGAGCAGGATAAGATAGGAAATACAGAAAACCCCCACCCCCACCCTTCCGACCCCCTGCCACACACACACACCTTCTGTGCTGTGTCCGTGGATAAGTAGCCTCTAAGCTCTGAGAAGGAATAGCTTGGCGCAATGGTCTCCCTGTTTCTGATTGCCTCGCTGTCTTCTAATCACCAGTCTAAGCAAGCAGTTGTTGATTCTAGACCTCCTCCTCCCTTATTAGCATCTGCCATTGCCTTTGAATTGATATTTCTCCTTTGAATTGTCAAGGGACTTCTTATGTAATAAATCTTTAGTAAAATTAAAGTGTTGGTTTCATTTTTTAAAATGTACAGTGGTATTTTTCATCCAAGAAATGTAATGCTCTGTCACATTTGGAGGTTTAAAGAAAGTAGTCAGCATTCTAACGACTTTTGGAAAGGTGGGGGAATAAACGGCTGTCTCAGAGATCATGTATTACTCCCTGTTTGAAATGGAGTTAAGGAAGTTCCCATTAGGCACTATGTACCTTTTTAGCATAAGTTATTCAAAACTTGGATAAGAAAGGTCGGCAGGGTTTGACCTAAGCTGACTGGAGAAGGGGAGATAAT
>PVJH01015999.1:0-51734 GCA_004026705.1 Nesogale talazaci | reverse complement strand
TTGGAACTTTCTGACCACCTGCCTTCCCTCCCATGCTCAGCCTGGAAGGGCATGGAGTCCAGGCCCACCAGGAAGTTGCTACCCCTTCCCCACCCCCCTGCAGCCCAGGGTCCTTCTCACCACAGTCACTGTCCTCACTGTAACTAGGTTGGGCAACCTGGGAGCAGGGCACTCCACCTTCACTTCCTGTACACCTGCTGGAGACCTTGGCAACCCACCGCTACCCGACTGTCCGGAAGGGGCCACCCAGGAAAGAGTCAATAGGATCCCCAAACATGAGTGGAGCAGAGTACCCACATTCCTCCCAGACCCCCACCCTGACTAGCTCAAGGCTGGCCCCACACAAAGAAGGTAGTGGGCTAGCCGCCCACAGACAAGGCCTTCTCTTCCCGTGCCCCCCATGGTCCCCCTCCCTGTCTATTGTGTGTGCTCACAGCTCAGCTGTGGGCTGACCCCTGGCAGACCAAGTCAATGTTCTTGGGGCCGGGCCCTCCCAAAGGGGAGTATGCTGGCCCATTGTCTTGGGAGCAGGACTGAGAAGACATGGAGTAAGCTGGGAGTGGGGGGGAGGGAAGGCAGTGGGAGCAGTGGCCCCCACCCTCCTCTGTTTCCAAGTTCATGCAGACCCCCCAAGCTTCTCTTTGCCTGGTTCCCTGAGCTCATGCTGGGGGTAAGAAGGGGGTGAGTGGAATGAGTGGCCTGCTGTAGAACAATGGTCCCACTCTGCCACCCTAAGATGTCATCAGAGAAACATGTGCCCAGCTCCCACCCTCCCAGGCAGGCCTTGGGGGGAGGTGGGCGGCAGCTGTGGGAGGCAGAAGGTCTCACAGAAGGAGTACTGAGACCCGGAGCCCTCAGACAAAGGCAAGTTTGGGCCTGCACACATGCTGGGACAACGGGGCCATTACTGCTTGCTTTGGGGCCAGAGCGGAAGCCCCCCAGGGCAGGACTTCCTGCTGGAGCTGCTAGGTGGGGAGGCCGCAGGCAGGGGAACCCCATCCCTGGGAAGCTGCATGGTGGAGTGGGGGCACCCCTGGAGCTCAGGAATACTCCCAGACGGGGGGCGCTCCCTGAGCCTGTTTTCAGGACTCAACACAAAGGGTTCCCCAGCACCCCAAAGAGTATTTGGTCCCATGCAAGCATGGCTCCCTGCAGAGGAGAGGGACGTGGGCCTAGTCTGAGCACTAGGTGGACAGACATGACAATGTGAACAATTGGCCTTATGCTGTCGTTACTAAGGAGCCCTGGTGATGCAGCAAGTTAAGTGCTGGGCGACCTGCCACTCTGAGGGAGAAAGAGAAGACTGCTCCGCTGGAGAGTTACCGCCTGGGGCACCCTGCTGGGCCTGTGAGTCGGAACCCACTGGAGACGGAACGAGGGCTGTGAGAGTCAGGATTGACTCGGTGGCTGGGAGATTGAGATGGTTTGTTGAGCTTCTCTGTTCCAACCCCAAAGAGGGCCTGGTGGCGCAGGGGATGAGGCGTGGGGCTGCTGACCGCAGGGTCAGTGGTTCTAAACCATCAAAAGCTCCTTTCTACTCCTGTGCAGTTACCGTCTTGGAACCCCCAGAGGGCCTCCTACCCTGTCCTTGCCCAGGGTCTCTCTGAGTCTCTTCAACTCCTTGATGCCCAGCACCCTTTTGTTTAGGACTCCCAACCTTCACCGGCCTCGGCCCAGCGCCACCCATCCCCTCCTCCCCTGAGGGACCTCTGCCAGCATCTCCCGCCGCCAGTACCCTCCCGGGCCCAGTGCACTGCCCGCGGCTGGACCTCCGCGGCCGCCCTTACCTCTGCTGCTGCTGCAGGTGCTGCTCATCTCGGCTCTGCGCCCAGGTCTCGCGTCTCTGCACCCACCCGCGGAGCTTGCCCCACAGACGGCGCAGCAGCCCCGCGTCCTGGGCGCCTAGCCCCATGGGGCGCGGGGCAGGCTCCCGGGGGCGCTGGGGCCGGGGCCACCCCCCGCCGGGGCCCTGCAGGCCCAGCCCGTCTTCGCCCTGCAGAGGTCCCGTCCCGCCGCGCGTCCCACGAGGGACAGGCTCCTGGCCGGCAGGAACTGGGGCCTCTGGGAGCGCTCCAGCAGACACTCCCTCCTCCGCCCAAATTACCTGCGATTAAAGAGACAGGCGCGCGCACCTGGCCACTGACTTACGCAAACGCGCCTGCCCTTCTCCTGGCCCCTGGGGCACTCAGGGTGACAACGCCCAGACTCGCCTCAGGCCACCTCGTGACCTTTCTTAGAAAGGCCGAGACACGTCCAGCTGGCCGGAGAGACCGGGCCCCAGGAGCCTCACCTGCCTTCAGCCTGCCTCCCGGCGGGCCATCACCCGTGCCAGACAGGTGTGCAAAGGGCAAGGGGTGGGGTGGGGGGTGGGGCGTTCTTAGGCCCCCTGTCGCCTGCCCAGCAGCCCCTCACCCACTCTCAACTCTCAGAAGCAAGGGTCTCGCACTTCCCTCTAGGGGACGCCAGATAGCTCACGTCCCCAGGACCAGCCTGCTCTGCGCCCTCTGCCCATCCTGTACCTGCTTTAGAGACCTGACCTTCCAACCCTGCAACCCACTCCCCCTCTCGGAAGGAGACAACATCCCAACCCCTCTCCCTTGTGCTCCGCACTTGCGCACGTCCACATGCATCCCCGCGTGCCCCTTCACGCTCACTCTCATTCTCATGCGGATACACGCACAATCCCTCCGCGTCCACGCCACCCACGTGCTCCCGTGTCCACGTGCACCCCCCGCGCCTCTCCGCTCCTTTACACGCATTCTCACGGATCGCATCCCCTCCCATCTATGCGCTCCCAGGCCTCAGCCCGCACCCCAGATCTTCCGCATGCGTTCCCACAGCCCCACGAGCAGCCCCTGCAAGGCCATTCAGGCACCCCCACGCACATCTGCGTTCATCACACCTGTCCTCATACGGAGTTCACCCTCACTCACACGGAGATGGGTGGGGACCCAGGGATGAGGTGCTTTTGTCCCCTCCACCTTGCAGTCTGCACCTACCTGCCCACCTCCCCAGCTTGCTGGTGAGTCTCCCCACAACATCCACAGAAACCTCACCGTCAAATTTGGATCTCGGGAGAATCTGGGCCCTTCCTTCCCTTAGGACAGAAACATTCCCCAGCCCCTGCAGCTGGGTTCTCCAGCAACCTTAGATAGGGTGGGGTCCAAAGCATACCCAGTCCCAGGTCCTATAGCATGGTGGTGGGTGGCAAAGGCAAGACCCCTTCCAGTCCTTCTTGTCCTCCTGCCCACCATGCGTTCCCCAGTGAGTGGCGCAGGGACTCTTGTGGGTGACATGTCCACCTGGCCTGGGTCCACTGCTGGGACTCTGGCATGAGAGGCTGGATGGCGGGGGCAGTCCAGGCCCTGCATGCCGGGGAGTCTACAGAGCGGTCAGGTCCTTGTCCCACCACTGTGCCACCCCCAGTCTCTGTCCCTGTGTGGAGCGTGGCTCAATGTGTGTGGTGTGTGCCGTCTGTGGGGTGAGATCTCTAGTGTGTCTGCGGTATATGGTGTGTGGAATGTGTGGATATGCGGTGAACATTGTGTGTGTGTGGCATGTGTTGTGTGTGTGGTGTCTGTGGTGTGTCTGTGGCATGTGCATGTGTGAAATGTGTACAGGGCAGAGCGGAGTGGTGCTACGGGGTGGAGTGTCTGTCCCTTGAGTGAAGTGTGGCAGCCACCGCACCCTGGTTGGCCCTCCTCCCTTGCCCAGGGGTCAGTGGGTACAGAGTGCAGTGGGAGGGCCGAAACCCAAACCTTGAACCTGGGACCTTTGTGCCCATTAACGTGCTTGTTGTCCTGTGGACCCACCCAGCTTCGCCGCTGCAAGTGAGACAGGGCAGAGACCCTACTGGGTCCTCAGGGGGATGGGCAAGTGGCGGAGGGACTGTTCTGTACTCGCTTCCTCCTGCTCAGGATGGATGGAAAGTTCGGGATGAACTCCCAGGGAGGTAGAGGAAAGCAGAGGATTTACTGCATGTGGGTCTCTGCCAGCAGGGTGTTGTGTATGTGTGCACACGCGAGTGCGGGGCGGGTGTATGTGTGTGTGGTTTGCACCTATGGGTGGTGTCACTTCCCCAGGCTAATGTTGCCCTCATCCCCTCACGTCTTCCTGGTAGTCCTGGGTAGAGGGGGCCAGATAGACTCTCCTCAAGGAGGCCTGGCCCTGTGACTGCACACAGGGTGCGGACACAGGGTGCAGGACCCCAAAGCTCAGGGCAGGTGTCAGCTGGAGTACCTTTAGGGGACTCCGCTACCCATCAGTCCTGAGTATTTGACTGGAGGTGTTTCCCAAACAGCCCAAACTGAAGGGAGCTCCTGCCCTTGCTCTGAGGTCTGAAAAGGTCTCACCACCCAGGTGCAAACCCCTGGTTAAGGGTTGTTCTATGCCTATAAGCGCCACACCAGTCCTCCAGCTCCGCTGCTCAGGCCTCTATCGACCCGCCAGCTTCCTTCCCTGCTCCTGCCCTGGCCTCCCTGCCTCTGGTGTGTGTGGTGTGCGAAGGTGTGAGCTTGTGTCATGTGTCTATGCAGTGTTCGTGGTGCATATATGGTGTGCGTATGGGATGTGTGAGTATGCTGTGCATACGCGTGTGTATGTGGTACATGGTATGTGCTGCCTGCATGTGTTTGGCTTCATATGTGTCCTGTAAATATTGTGATAAGTGATACATGCGCTGTGTGACTGTGTGTGGTGTGGATTATGTATGATTTCTACATGCATGTGATTGCATGCATTTGTGGTGTATAGTTATATGTGGTGCAATTGTATGCACAAGTGTGTGATGTGCACATACATGTACATGTGCTATGTGATCATGTGGTCTATGATTGCATGTACATGATGTGTGTGATAGGGGATATCTATTGATATATGGTGTGCACATGGATGTGTGGTTGTGTGTGGTATGTGACTGTGTGATGTGATTGTGTGGTAGTATGTAGTGTGATGATGTGGTGTCTAACTGTGTGGATGTGGATGTGGTATGCAGCCGAGTGATTGTGTGTGGTGTGTGATTGCAGGCATGTGTGCGGCATGTGTGGTACACGTGTGTGTTATATGTGTCGCATGTGTGATCTGGGTGTCTATGTGAGCTATGTCCCCGGTCAGCTCCTATGTCCTTCAGCATGGGGGAGGGTGTTCCCTTGGCCCTGTCTTTGAGTGACCTGCGGGCCAGCCGGTGTGGATGGAGCCCTGGGAGAGGAGGTCAGGGAGGTTGACTCACTGCTCATGCAGCTTGGAGTTTGCTCAGGTCAGCAGGTTCGCGTGTGCCCTGGGTGGCTCCAGGAGCCAGCAGAGCACGAGTGAGTGAGTGAGCAAGGGGTCAGAGGCCAGCCACCAGCGGGGAAGAGCTCCTGCAGGCGGACACACACACACACACACACACACACACGGCTACAGTGTCCAGCAGGGTGGCTGAGATACGGGCTGGGAGTCACTACCTGCATGTGGTCCACTCTTGGCCTCCATGTGTACGGCGGCCTGTTCTGAGAGAACGAATCTCGTGTGACAACCTGTGCACACCAGGCAACAAGGCACTTCACCTTCCATGGAGGGAGGGACAGCAAGAGCCACGGAGTTGAGATGGAGACCTGGGGAGGGTGGGTGGGGGCAGGGCAAGGGGGCCGAAGCCTGGGAGTCAGGTGGTGCCCCAATTAGCCTGCAGGGAGGGGTGGCTACTGGGCCATTCTGGACCCAGCTGCCTCTGAGGCAGCACCAGTCACTCCACCAGCAGGAACAGGGAAATACAAGCCACATCTCCAGGGACTGCCCGGCCCCTGTCCTCCTGCCTCACCTTTGCCAGGCACTCTGTGTGGACATGGCAGGCAGGGGGCCATGCTTGCCTGGAGGGACACTGTCCCCACTGCAGGAACCCTGCTGTGCCTGGAACCTCCTCTCTCCTGACCCGTTGGCAGTACCTGCCCACACAGCTTACTTATGAGTGTCTGGGCTGGGCCTGTGTGACGGCGTGCCTGAGTGCCACTCTGGGGCAGTGGTCAGGTGGGGCTCTGGACACACATCGGTAGCCTTTGAGGTTTTCAAGTGCTTCCTGGTAAGCCACTACCCACTCCAGGGCTCCTCTTGTGGTGGTGGACTGAGGTCAGCCCTAACCTCAGAATGGCTTCCGGTGCTGCCTTAGCAGGGAGGGACAGGAGAGGTGGCCTGGGACAGAGTGGACATGCCCACCCCAGATGGCTCCAGCCAGTCTTCCCATCTCAGACAGAGTTTCCAGCCTGGAGTGAGACTCTGAGGACCTGGACACCCGGAAGTGTGACTACTCAGGGATCCAGCCCAAGGGGTGGTGTCCACTGGTCTGAACCAGCTGGCCTGGACACTGCAGCAGCCCCAGGACTGTGTGCACAATCTTGGGTGCATCATCTTCCTTTTCCATGTCCCAGTTGCTTTATGAGGATGCTCTCAGTGTCTCAGAGGTAGTGACCCGAGACGCTGGGTGTGCTGTGCCGGGTGAGTCTATGTCCAGTGAGGGAAAGACTTCTTGGTCAGAGACCAGCTGCCTGCTGAGGATGCCTTGAGGCCAGGTGATTGCTGGGTACTGCTTTCTGGGACCCCAGGCCTGCCTCAGTTTCCATGTCCACAGTGTGATGGTCAGCGTCACAGGGTCATCCTCATGGACCTGGTGGCCTCTCATAAAGCCAGGTGATGTGTGCTGTTAGTCACTTATCAGATGAGCCGGGAGCCAGCCAGGCAACCTGCCCTGGCAGCCCTCCTTCCACCTGAGCTCCTGGTGACCCACTGACACCAGAGGACAAAGCAGCAGACCCTTCCCCAGTCAGCACCCACGTGTTGTTGGATTCAATTACTGGCTAAGGGGACAGGGTGGAAGTGGGTTCTTGGGGAGCAAGTTCATGACACCAAGATGAATAGAGGGAATCCCAGCCTTCCCTGGACCTCCAGCCCAAATACTAGATTGTCGGAGGACCCTGCTGCAGGCCTTCCCTTCTCTGGGCATCCCTCCCCTTGACGGCAGCCCTACACCTCCTCTGGTTACTCCTCCCCACATCTCTGATAGACAGGAGGCTCAGCACAGCATCCATGCCCCTCCCTGCCCACCCCCTCCCACCCTCCTCCCATCCCCCAGGTGGAGGGGGGAGCTCAATGTGGCGGCAGCACACAGCAGTTCTCTGCCCCCTGGAGCAGCTGACACAGTGTCAGGCTGAGTCAGGGTTTATGGGGGATGACCTGTGCGCAGGAAACCCCAAACTATGTAGTGGGTGCAGGTCTTTTCCCGGGCCTCGGGCAGAGGTGGGCCAGTGGGGGCGGGACACGTGAGTGTTGTGAACATGGGGTATGTGTGTGCCTGTTGTGCAGTTTGTGTTTGTCATATGTATGTTCTGTGTGTAGGTGGTATGTTTGTTTTTTATCTGTGTAGGTAGTATGTATGTTTTGTGTCTTTGTGTAGGTGGTATATGTTTTGTGTGTATCTCTGTGTATGTGGTATGTATGTCTGCTTTGTGTGTGTGTGTGTAGGTGCTTTGTATATTTTGTGTGTTTCTGTGTAGGTAGTGCTTATGTTCTGTGCCTGTGTGTAAGTGGTATGTTTTGTGTGTGTGTCTCTGTGTGTGGTACATGTTTTGTGTGTATCTCTGTGTATGTAATACATATGCTTTGTGTGTGTATAGACGATATGTATGTTTTCTGTGTGTCTCTGTGTAGGTGGTATATGTGTATTTTGCATTGTAAGGGCTTGTGGCATAAATGTGCTTTGTGTATATCTGTGTCTACATGGTACGTGAAGTGTATGTGTAAGTGTATGTATGTGGCATGCATATGTTGTCTGCATTTTGTGTAGTGTGTGCACTCTATATGTCTCTGTGTGTATGTGGTGTGGATGTTTTGTGATGTGAAATGTATGTTGTGTTTTGTGTGTGTGTTGCATGTAGTGTGTGCATGTGTTGTATAGGCGTGTGCATGCATTTTGTGTAATATGCTTGTGTGACATGTATGATGAGGGAGGAGTAGTCAATCTCCAGCTCCCCACAGAGTGGTTATTCTGGTTCCTTGGCTGTGGAGGAAGGAGGTGGGGCAGCAGAGGCTCCTGAGTGTCCAGCTGTCCCTCCCACCTCCCTGCCCCAAGTCCTGACTGGGACCAAGACCAGCTGTCCCTTTGCTGGCTGGTCTATGGTACTGGGACCAAGACGCAGGCTGCTCTGTGGCCGGGGTTGGGGGGAGACCATGGAGGGAGGGACCTCAAAGGCAGCTCGTGTGCAGGCGGGAGAGGGGCTAGAGGAGGGGTTGGGGTGTGAACCATCTGTGGGTGTGCACGCACAGATGCACGCACACACAGAGCTCTCTTGTGATGAGTTTGCAGGGCACTGCATGGGTCAGTGCACGCACATGCACATACACACAAAGTACACTGGCACAGACTCACACATGCACATGTCGTGCCCTTCAGTGCACACCCGGAGCCCTCACACAGGTAGGCAGTGTACACATACACATACGCACGTACACATACACTTTCACACCGCACACAGGCACACAGGGAGCCCTTGCACAATGGGTCAGGGTGCCCCTGGGGCAAGGGCAACGTCTCTCAGTTCCTTCAGCTGTGCAGCGGGCTGGCACCAGCCCGCCCCCTCGGGCCTCATTGGCCATAATTGCTCCCTCCTCCGCCTGGGGGGGAACAAAGACCAGGCACACAGGTGAAGAGGTGTGTCTGGTCCTGGCCAGGTGGCTCCTGCCTGCTGCCCGTCAAGTCCAGTCTGGCCCGGCTCCAGCCAGGATCCAGGGTGGCTTCCCTTACCTTTCCTGTCCTCCTGACCTTCCAGGGGCCTGCAGGAGTGAGACCCAGGGCTTGGGGTCCCGACACCCAGAGCATTCAAGGGAGATGGACTCCTGCAGATGTCCTGAGGAAGGGACAGGGTGTTTTCTTCCCATGTCCCACCCTATCTCTCGAGCCCCCTCCACAACAGGCAGGCAGCCCATGGGTGGGAGCACCCACCGCGGGTGAGAGGACTCTTAGCAGGAGGTTCCCTGAGATGCCGATGGCAGGGTCAGGCTCTCAGGGATGGAGGGGGACCTCCCCTGGACTGCTGTGTCACTAGTAGTGGACAGCGCACACCCGGAGCCACTGATTGCCCGCCATCCTTCTCTCCCCTGTTGTCCCCTCCTCCCGCTCTGCCACACACAGAGAGATTCATTCCAGAGGAGGAACACCTGCACTAAGGGCCCCCACCGGCCTCACACACTCCTCTCTCACCAGCACACGCCTACTCCAGGGCAGGATCATCACCCACTTCAACGGTGATTACACCTTGGGCTGTTAACCAGTTCGTAAACACCAGGCACTCCTCGAGAGACAGGTGAGACTTTCTGCTCCCATTAAAATGACAATGGCAACATCTATGCAAATGTGCTGGGCACAGTGGATGGGTAGGTGGATTGTGAGAAGACCCCCAATAAAGTGATTTTTAAAAAGAAGCTATATGAAAATATTTTAAATCACCACAACAGCAAGTTAGTCCCAGGAATCCCCCGGGCAGTCCTGCCCTGTCTTGTGTGTCACTAGGAGTTGGCATCCACTCAATGGCGGTGTGTGTGTGTGTGTGTGTGTGTGTGTATGCGCAGTTCGATTGTTCAGCAGGTGACACAAAGGCCGAGGGATGGCCGGGGGTGGGGGGGGGGGGGTGAGTGAAAGCCCAGCCCAGGAGCCACGTATTCCGTTAACCAATATTTATTACACCAACACAGACCCAGACTTGTAGTCAGCACTGGGAATGCAAGGAAGAGCAAGACAGAACCCACCTCTGCCCCTCTCTAATAAAGACTGGGGCTTCCAGTCTAATAAAGAGGCCCAGTCTTCTGAGAAACCGTCGTGTGGGAAACGGACACTAAAGGACAGAATGCGGAGTGGTTCTGGAACGGGGATCGGGGCACTCTAACCTAGCCTGAGGCCAAGGGGCACCCGCATCCTGCCAGCACCCTCCTCACTGAGGTGTGATTGTCTAGCTGAGACCCACAGGGGAAGGCCAGCTCCAGAATGGGAGGGGCAGAGAGGAGGAAAGTTCTGCAGAAGCAGAACCCGCTTCTCTCCAGGAGCCGACACCACTCCCCTGACTGAGCTGGAGGCCCAGGGAAGAGAAACAGGAGAGGAGCCTGAGAGGGCCACGAGCCAGTGAACAGAGGCTCTTCCACCAGGCCTCAGGCTGAGATGGGTGCTGCATTTTCCAAAGGGCTTCTGGGCTGCAGAGTGAGTGACAGCCCAGAGAGGGGCAAGACCTCCCGCACTGAGCGTGCTCTGGGTCCCAGCCCTGCAGAGCAGGGGGCGGGATGGGGACGGGCCCTAGAAGCATGGCAGTAGGTTTGCAGCGGCAGGGGGGGCAAGTGATGGATGATCATAGTTTTTAATGTTCCATCGATGCAGAACAGTCTCCAACACATGTTGTTACGTGTGGGACAAAAGCCAGGGTTCTTTTTCTTCGATGCCCTTGGCAGCTGCAATGACTCCAAACCCAGGGTGACTTTCCCTACAAACACAACGAAGTCCCTCCCAGTCTGACATCATCTTCCTGATGGGCCATTGTCTGGGCCACTGTGTGGGGTTAGACCTTCCCATTGAGTGCTCCCCTGGCCATGTGCTTCACCTAACACGGGGTCCTTTTCCAGAGATTGAGCTTTCCCAATAACATGTTCAAAGGGTGTAGGACAAAGTCTTACCATTCTCTCTTCTAAATAGCACCGCTGGCTGTCCTGCGACCAGGACAATCTGTCTGTTCTTTTGGCAGCCCGTGGTACATTCGCTATTCTTCACCAACTCCACCTTTTGAATACATCCATTCTTCTTCTGTTTCCCTGTCTACAGTTCTGCCACCTTGTTCACATGCAGATAAGAGGAGGGAAAGGACTCAAGCTCCTTCTGGCCCATTGTGTGTGTCTTTAACATAAATTTGAGGAGGGCTTCAAAAAATGAATAGGAAAAAAAATTCTCTTCTCTTTTGACCCCGTTTCTCACTAAAATTTTGAAATTCCTACACACACCCACACGTTTAGATAGTACAGCATCTTTTGGGGGAGAGTAAACCAAGAATGAGCAATGAGTGATTGAGGCAAGGTGAGAAAGCTTAGATTCCCTATAGAGTAATAGTAGGTGCCATTGAATTATCTTTATAATGACCCTACATACAATAGCACAAAACACTACTGGGTCCCCCGACTATCTCACAATTGTGATGCATGAGCTCATGGATGTAGCCACTGTGCCAGAGCATCTTGCTGAGGGTCTCCCTCTTTTCTGAGGACCCGCTGTCAAGCACGATGCCCTTCTCAATGGACTGGCCTCTCCTGATACCATGTCCAAAGCACCTGTAGTGAAGTCTCACTAGCCTCATGGAGACAGACCCGGGCTTGTACCTTTCCTACCATGTCGCCATCAGTGTCTTATCTTGGCGTGTGTGTTGCTGTGTTACTGGAAGCTCTGTCTCTGGTGTTTCTGACACAAGCAGAGTGCACAGGCTTCCACAGAGCTTCCAGACGAAGGACAGATTAGAAAGAAGGAAAAGGCTTTGGAGGAATTAGCCCCTGGAAACTGAATGGACCGCTGGAAACACTGTCTGATCCCAAAAACTTCCTGGAGAGAAGCAGAACATGACCAGAGGTAGAGAAGTCATTGTGTCGATGGTGTAGAACAGGACCGTGTTTCATTGTCATATAGGAGGTCGCTGTGAGTTGGGACCGACTCAGTTGCAACGAGTAATGCTTTTTCTAAGACATGTTTGTTCTTCTATCAGTGGCGCTCAACCTTCCCAATGCTGGGGCCCTTTCATATAGTTCCTCATGCTGTGGTGAGCTCCCAGTTGTAAAGTTATTTAAAAAATTTTTTTTCATAAAGTTATTTTTGTTGCTACTTCATGACTGAAATTTTGCAACTGTTATGAATCGGATGACCCCTGTGAAAGGGTTGTTCGACCAAAAGGGGTCTCAACCCACAGGTTGGGAACCACTGTTCTAGTAGTCTCTGTGGCACTATTGGTATTCATTCTTCAATGGCACCATACTTCCAATGCATCAGTTTTCCTGTGGCCTTTTTTCTCTGTCCAAATTTCATGTGCCTCTGAGGTAATTAGAAATGCCTTGGGTCAAGGGCACCTTAGTCCTGAAAACAACATAATAACTCTTTCACATCGGGGCCTTGTGTAACAGATTTGCCTGGTGCAATATGTTGTTTGAGTTCTTGATGACGAGTCTTGACTGTTGATTATGGAACCAAGAAGAGTGAATTCCAAGGCCACCCTCAATTCCTTCTTGTCTGTTGGTCCAGTTGTGAAGACTTTTTTGTTTTCTTTACATTGAGCGGTAGTCCATCATGAAGGCTATGCTCTTTGACCTTAACCAACGAGGGCTTCAAGTCCTCCTTGCTTTCAGTCAGCAGGGTTGTGCCATCTGCATCCCGTAGGCTGTTAATGAGCATTCCTCCCATCCTGATGCCATGTCCCTCTTCACATAACTCAGTGTGGCTGGGTGAGTTTTTGAACTTCCTGCCATGTAACAGGCTGTCTAATTAAGATTCACTGGTTTTCAAAGGACATGCTTATGGAGTAGGATTTGCAAGACTTGCATCTCACCAACATAAGAGTTGAAGCAAGAGCTGAGTGGATGTTGTTCGAGTTGCCCTGGGAGCTCCAGGTGAGAGTAGGTTTGGTAAAGAAGGAGAGCTGTCTCAAAGGCAAACATCCAAGTTTTCAAGTTCAACCCAACCCAACTCAAACTATTGCCATTGAGTCAAGTATAAAGGTCTAGAAAATTCCAGGTAGAGTCAATCAAAATGTGCCCGGGCTGCTCCTGCTTAGAGGTCAAGAGTCTGGAACTGGAGACAGGGTGTTGGGGACCTGGGCTTAGGTAAGTCACAGAGTGCTAGAAGGAGCCATGTGGGGAGAAAAATAGGGTCCGGTGGTCAAGGGCTTGTGGACCAAAATGTTGGAGGGTTTGATATTGACAAGAAGCATGTGATACCCGAAGTGAGGAGTGGCTGATGATTGTTGGATAGTTCAGAGAGGTCAGGTAGACCCAAGACCACCCGCAACCTGACTGCAGGTAGACTGCCTTGCCAAGGGGGGGCGTCTGCAGCATGGGAAGGCAAGTCTAACTCAAGATGGGTGGAGGGCTCCTCGGGCTGTCAGGCCAAAGTGGATTATTGTGAGAAGTCTGGCAAGTGTAGCGAAGGAGGGCAGGGCTGACAGGAGACTTGGTGGGGAGGGTGGGCAGCTGCTTTAGACACAACAAAAAGTGAGTTCGAGTGTAGGCTGGCAGTGCCAGCTGGCAGAGAGGAGGAAGTTGATAATGTAATGGACACAGGTCCCATGTCAGAGACAGACCAACACTGAGACAGAACAGGACCTGTCAACAGAAAGGGGTTGAGCTAAAACTGTAGGGGACGGGGTTACATCCTGAAAGGAGATGTAGCCAGACTGGTGATTGATCCCACATACACCTGACCCCACACTCTCTCTGTCTGCCAGGGTCTGTGCCCATGTGCCTGTATGTGCAGGAGTGTGCATGCACATGTGTGTGCATGTGCACACCTGTCGATGCAAGTGTGCGCAAGCATATGCACACCCAGGTTCCATGGGAATGTGTGCTTAAGTGTGTCTGAGTGTGCACATGTGCGAACCTGACTCCGCCGATGAACACAGCGCTATGTGTCCAGCTGGCGTCACCACCAGATGCCTCTTAGCTCGTCCACACCATGAAGCAGACATGGCCTTGGGGTGAGGACAGTGACAGGGGCAGAAAGGGGTGTCACAGCTGTGGAATAAGAGGGAGCTGCTCACGAGCCATTGCTGCCGATGCTCTGGAAGCTGGTTGCTAAGTTCCCTTGGAGGGTGGCCCTGCCCTCTGCCCTGCTTTCCTCACAGTGCAGGGGAGGGGAGAGGAGGGGAAAAGACTGGGATGGGAGACACCGAGGTGATGACCGGTGTAGCTGAGGAAGCCCTAGCGGTGGCACGGGAGGCGCCCGTGGGAGAGAGGAGACTTTGTACTGCATGCTATGCCAGGAGGTGGGTGGGATGGCTGCACTTGCAGAGCATGACCCTCAGTGAGGCAGAGAAGGGACTATTTCTTGAAGCCTCCTGGGTCTCTGGGTAGAGCCCCCACTCCTGAGGAAGAGAGATGCTGAGAACAAGCCACAAGCTCCCAGCCTCTCTGGCTCCTCCACACTCCGACCCATGGAAACCAGGCTGTGTATCAAGAGGGGAAGAAAGAGACATGGCCCAGGGATTTCCATTTCTGATACCTCCTTGTCCTGAAACCTGTTGATTCCCAGATCCCAGAAACTGGAGGGCGGGGGGGGGGGGGTGTCGTGCTGTCCATGGTCATCTCTGCTGCGTGGGTGGGAAGCGATTTCCTGAGACGTGAATGGTCCACTCCCTCCAGGACCAACAGGTGTGAAGGGGCCGGCGCGCAGGCAGGCCTCTCCCACTCTGCTGGCCTCTGGACACCCCGGCCTTGGGCGGGGAGCAGCCTGGCCCTGGTCAGATGTGGTAGATGTTCTCCTCCCCGTCCCTGTTGTCCTGCTCACCCAGGTCCAGCCCCGGGTTCACAAGCCCCAGGGTGTTCTGACGGAGGATCTCCCAGCCACGGTGGCTGCTGCTGCTGCGCGAGGTGGTCCGGGACACCGACGGTGTGGGCAGGGCCAGGGCCAGGGACGCTCTGGCTCGGCCTCTGCGCTCGGCCACAGTGGGCAGTTCCGCAGGAAGCTGCTCTTCCTGCCCATCCTCCTTGTCGGGAGACCGGAAGGCTTCCACGTAGCGCAGCACACGCAGAGGGTTCTGGTCATGGTGGGTCTCCACCCTGGAGGGGGGGGGGGAAGGGAAGGGCGGGGGCAGAGACAGAGGTGAGTGTCCAGAGGGAGAGCCGAGAGAAGCAGGGAGGCCAAGAGCAGGCAGTGGGATGGAGAGGGCAGCGGATATCAGGTTCCAGGGTTCAGACCTGGGTCCGGGTGTCTCTGCATGTGGGTGAGAGTGGGGACAGGGAGCAGATGGTGGGTCATGAAGATGAGGAGAACGCAGTTCTGGAAACACGTGGGAGAGCACAGAGGCCTAGAGGCCAGGAGCTAGGGGTAGAGGTAGAGGAGGAAACTGAAGCAGGATGGAGGAGGGGGATATAGCACAGGCCAGGTCTCTGCCTCCATCAGGGAGCCCGGGCTTGGCCCACATGTCGCTGGGGCTTCCCTTCCAGTCTTTCGTTCTAGCACCTCCCCCTGACAGGCATCACTCTGTCCCTTCACTCAGGGACACCCTCTCCCTGAGAGGGTCTGGGCTGGGGTCTCAGGAAGGGAGAGGAAGGCCAACGTGGTGTCTCAAGCCCCCATGCCCAAACCGCCTCCCATGTGTCACCCACTCACCGCAGGTACCAGCGGTCCCCCAATCCAAACTCGCGCCCGCAGATGCCCGAGTGAGGCCACAGGCAGCGAGGCAGTTTGCGCTCCAGCATCACCGTGGTGGCCACGACCTGGAAGAGGCCAGAAGCAAAACTCAGGCCTGTGGGGTTCAGAGGGCCGAGGCCACTGACAGAGAGGACAAAGAGAGCAGGCCAGGGGTGAGGATGGCAGTGTGTCCTCTTCCCAGCCCATAGTCTGTCCCCTACCTCATCACCTACCCCCATTCTACAGTCTGGCTCAACCCCATCATTTCCCTCCCCCTCCCTTCCCCCAAATACTCGTCCAGAGTGCTCCTTAGAGGCAAGAATCTTGGGACTTGGTCTTACATAGTCTGTTGTCACGGGAGGCCAGTCCCTGGAGCAGGACATCGTGCTTGGTAAAGGAGAGGTGGTACGAAAGCAGAAGGCCCTCGTTAAGAGGGACTGACATGCGGGCTGCAGCCATGGGCTCCAGCAGGGGAGTAATTGTGAGGACGGGGAGGGGATGGGCAGTTCTCTGTTCAATTGTGCATAAGGTGGACAGGGGTCCGCCCGGCCCAGTGGCATCTTACAACAACAGACTGTGCCTCCACTCCAACAACTATCCACCGAAAGAGGAGAACAGACAGCGTCCTTTAGGCCAGTGCTTCTCAACCTCCCTAATTCTGTAACCCTCTAACACAGTTCTTCATGCTGTGGTGACCCCCAACCATAACAGTATTTTCTTTCTTTTTTTTTTTTCCATAACAGTATTTTCATCGTTACCTCAGCACTGTCACTTTGCTACCGTTAGGAATCAGGCAACCCCTGTGAAGGGTCATTCAACCCCCAAAGGGGTCGCAGCCCAGAGGTTGAGAGCCGCTGATCCTGACCATAACCAGAGCCGGGCACTGGCAGCTCTGTGGACGGTTCCGGGAGGGGAGGGACGAGGAGAAAAGAGGTTGTTTCACCTGCTCATATTCAAGGAACATGAGTCATTCGTAAATGAGCTCATTTCCTGCTTCATGGGAAAGGCACAGACCCACTCTTTCGGTTTGAAAAGCACCAGATCAAACGGACTCTTTGTGATCACGCTGGAGAAGGACGGCGGCTCTCTGTTCAAGGAGCTGCAGCAATTAAGCCCTCTCGTCCGTCCTGAGACAGAGTGACGGATGAGTCAGGCAGGGATGGTCCTGGTGGCTCATCATATGCCGCACCTGTCCCTTTCCCTGCTCTCCTCCCATGGGTGGCTTAGATGAAATACGGAGAACAGGCCGATGGCGTTTGCCTGTGGCACACATCTGAGGTGGATGGTGACAGCAGCCACACCAAGATGAACTCAGCAGGCCAGCCTGCTCATCTAGCGCTGGCATCGTGGGATCGAAGGAGGACCGAGTGGAAGGCCTTCCATTGATGCTGCGTCTCTGAGAAGGAACTAGGCAGAGGAGCTTAGCTGAGCTGCTGGGAGTGTGGGAAGGGCGCTGGGGTAGCCACGAGCTCCATGTGCTAGGAGGCCTGACTCAGCGTTCAAACCCCAAACCAGACTCCCTGCCCTCGAGTCCTCGACTCAAAAGGACCCGAGAGGAGAGGAAGGACTGCCCTTGTGGGTTTCTGATACCGTCGCTTTTCATGGGGCTGGAAAGCCTCCTTCTGGTGATTTCAAGCTTTCTGCCTCGGGGTTGGCAGGCCAGTGCATGACCACCGTGCCACCAGGGCTCCCGACTCAACACTGGGTGGCATTCTGTGTGCCCTAGCACTGTGCCTCTTGAGAATACATCGCTCCATCGTATCAGGGCCAGTCTGACTTTGAAAAGAGCGGGATCTAGATGGGCATGAACCGAGGGGGCGATCGGGAAGGACTGGGGCAAGGGAGGCTTTGTCCTTGAACCCAACCCAAACTCACGCCCATTGAGTTGACACTGACTCACATCGACCCTACAGGACAGGGTGGAAGAGCCCCAGTGAGTGGCCGAGGCTGTACTGCTTTACAGGAGTCGAAAACCCCGTCCCTCCATTCGCCTTGGAGTGGCTGGTGGTTTCCAGCTTCTGACCTTACAGTTAGCAGCCTGATGCATACCCCCTGCTCCACCAGGGCTGCTGGTTAAAGGAGCTGGCAGTCCTCAAAGAGCCCGACTCTGGACTGGTGCTCTTCCATCGCCTCCCATTCTCGCTTCTCCATGCTGACTCCTCCCGGCTTCCTCCCAGCCCAGCGAGACTCTGCCACCCTAGTCCCTTTGCTGGGTGGTCCTCCTCCTCCTCCTCCTGTGTCTAGAAGATGATGCTCATGGCCTTGTCCCGCCCCATCTCTCAGCACCCACCTCCTTGTGCTAGCAGAGCTCCTCCGTCACTGGGCAGAGAATAGTAGATTGGCCTGCATGCGGTCAGTTGATGTGCTGCCCTCCCCAAAATCACCAGCTCCCCTGTCACCTCCCCCACCGCCACCACTGCTGCCTCTACCACCAGCACCAGCACCACTCCTGTCATCTCCACTACCATCACCACCCCCACCATTACCACTACCATGCTTTCTGACCCCGTCACCAGTGCCCCGCCCTCGGGGAAGGGCCGCCCTTTGAAAGGCTACCTTGGCGCACAGCCAAAGGAGGTACACCGAACACACAGCGGGCCTACGTGGTGCTGCCGCCAGGACGGTGCAGTGCGAGGGACCAGCCCCTGCCCCTGGGAAGTCTGGGGCACTGACGAGCCCTCACAGTGAGCCCACACACCGTCCTCCCTGCAGCCAGGAGTCCTAAGGGACACCACCTCATCCGTCATCTTTAACTGGCTTGCTCCTCGCCATCTTTCTGACCTCATCTTCAACGTCACTTACGCAGGGCACACTTCCTCCCTCTCCAGGCAGACCACCCCCTTACCGTGTGCCCCCTGCTCAGGACACCAGGTGTTTCTCTCAGGGGCCTGTTCCTATGGTCGTTGTGCAGCAGCTATCTGTAGGTCATCTGTTTGTCTGTCTCTGAGCTGGACAGCAGGCTCCAGAAGACCCGAGACTGCAGCTGCTGGGTCTAACTGTGGCCCCAGATCCTAGATAGTTCCCAACACACAGACTCTGGCTCCTTCTTTGTCTTTGGCTGGACGTCCGAGGGGCTACGTGCTGGCTGTATCCGAGTATGTGAAGGGTGTGCCTAGGGAAGGGCCTGGCCTGCTCAGAGACGCAGCAAAGAGTAGGGTGGAATGACGGACCGCAGGAAGAACGGCTCCAGCTCAGTTCAGCATGGCTCTTTCTACCAACATAAGCTTTTGACAGTGGGAAAAACTCGCCAGTCACCAGCCCCGATCCGTATCCCTGAGAAAATCCGTGCCATTCAGTACTCAGAGGAGCTGTGGTGGCCCCGTGGGTTCCACCAGAGACGGCAAGGCGTGGTTGTGATCAAACCCACCCACCAGCTGCGCCATGGGAGAGCGGTGAGGTCATTGGTTCCTGTAAAGACTTACAGCCTCAGAAATCCCCAGGAGCAATCCTACCCTGGCCTGTAAAAGGTTGCTAGAGATTGAACTGGACTTGAGTTGTGAGGTTGACCGGTGTCTGAGAGGATATGAATGACTCTCTGGCCAATAGATGATCGTCATACTAGGTAGGAGGAGCATGGATGGTGTACAAACTGCAGGGTCTACAATTTGAAGCCACCGGAGAACAATGGGGCTTTCTGCCCTGTAAGGCATCTTCATCTCAGCAACCCACAGGGGCAGTCAGTTCCACCCTGTCCTCTAGGGTTGCTGTGATTCAGTCTTGGCTCGATGGCAGCAGGTTTGCTTGGGGGTTTCATGGTAGGTAGGGACCCTTTGAGCTCCCTTACAGCTCTAAGATTTCACAATGGATAGGGCAACAGGGACCCAAAAGGATTCCAACTGAAAACCAGAACCAGCAAGAGAATTCTTTGCTCCCATTGGAACCCAGAGTGGCTCCAGAGTTAGTCTCCTTTCCTTCCAGGACTCAAGCCCTCACCTCTTGTGGCTGTTCCACGATTGCCCTTCTCGTATCCCAGATCCCATTTTGACGTTTCTCTCCATTCCTGTCCCATAGCAAGACCCATTGTCAGTGACCATCGAGTCAGCTCCAATGCACGGCAGCCTCGTCTGTGCCCCACAGATGGAAACGCGGCCTGGTCTCATGAGCCTTGGTGCATTCAAGCCCATGGAGGGAGCTGTTGCATCGACTGATCTCTCTTGTTGTGGATTCTCACAGACTCTATCTACCTGCCCACGCAGGACTATACTTCAGAACTCACCTGTGCCCTCCAGAGCTCATCGCGCTCGTGGGCCACCCGCCAGTGGGTGTCGCCCATCATGGCGATGAAGAGGTTGAGCATGAGCAGGGTGGCGATGATGGCGTAGGCACAGTAGACCACGCTGAACATGAAGGGCAGGTCCACGTCGTAGTTGGCAGGCCCATCGATGACGGTGAGGAAGAGTTCGAAGGTGCTGAACAGAGCCATGGGGTAGTCGTAGAAATGGCCCAGATTGGTGGGGTCCTCTGTCTGGAAGATGATGTAAAAGGCTGCCCGGCCCAGGGAGAGGGGCATGGGGATGAGGAAGCAGAGTCACACAATGAGCAGAGACCTGACTGTTACTCACCAGTCCCTTAGCACACAGACCTCCACTGATGGATTCGCACCTCCAACACTCTCCAAAGTGCAGCACTATGCATGTGTATGTGGAGGTCATGTTTTACCTCTTGGACTGGCCAAGCCTGAGATGGCCCCTGTCTAAAGTCCTCAACAACATTAGAGGGTTACTCAGCCATGGCACCAAAAGAGAGAGGGGGAGACAGAGAGGAAGAGAGAGAGAGAGAGATATGGTGGCAGACATCCAGCAGTCTGGGTGTTTCAGAGAGCCATAGGATTAAGAGGCTAAAGGTCTCACTGCAGGAACAGACTGAGAGCACTGTTTATTTTTTAAATCTTGATGGCCCCTGGAGGACCATCCATTGTCTTGGAGATGGTTGTTAGAGGAAGGTCATGCCTGTGCAACCTGGCATCTCAGAGCAGTGGTGGAGGCTGTAAGCGTCTCCTCTGAGTTAAGGCAAGACCGTCCTGCTCCAGGAGCAGGAATAGGGTGTATGGTCAAACACCCATTTCTTCCTTCCTTCCTTATGGGGGGAGGGAAACCCAAACCAAAACAAGTGCAATGCTGAGAAGTATTAGTTCAGGTGGCTCTAGGCACAAGGGATCTCCTGAAACTGCCAGAAAGCAAAACAAACAATAGACACAGTACACTGCCCTCTCGTCAATTCGCTGTCACAGAGACCCTGGAGGGCCGAGTAGAACTGCCCCACCCCGCCCACCTTGGGTTTCTGAGATGGTTAATCTTTGTTCGCAAGCATAGAAAGCCTTCTCTTTCTCCTGCTGCACACCTGGTGCGTTTGAGTTACCTGCCTGAAAGTTAGAAGCCCAACAGGTAATCCACTAGGGTGAGTATAAACTGCACGTGGGTAGGTGTGGAGGGAAGGGGTGGGAAGAAAGGGCAGAGAAGGACTCGTGGGGGAGGAGGACCCCCATCAGGCCCACAGGTGATCCCAGATCGACCCTCCCTTCTCAGCCCTTGGTGGATGTCTTCTGTTGTTTTGTGGGAGCAACAGGATCAGTGCCCTGTCCTGTTCTGTTAGAGTAGGTGGGCGGTTTTCAAGGGCCACCAAGTACATCCTCCTTGTCTGATGCATGAGCAGCTGGAGAAACAGGGGGCTGGTTGAGAGCTGTGGGCCTTCCTCTCATCCCACCGAGCCCTTCTGCAGCCCGTGCCCCACCAGACTGTCTCTCTCTGTCCTTCCTGCCCACCCCTCCCCCTGTCTCTGACTCTTGTCTCTGCTCTCTCCCATTGCTTTCTCACCCCATCTCTGTCCCTAGTCTCCTTGACTGAGTCTCCATTCCCCTGACTCCCTTCATAGCACCTCTTTCTCAGTTTTTCTCTCCCATTCTTCAGGCTCTGCCCCTATGCCTTCTTTTGCTGATTCTCCCTTTTTATTCAACTAAAAATGAGCACAGATGGGGGGGGGGGAGTAGAAACCCTGTGTTCTTCTTCTACTTCTGAACTACAAAATGTAGAAGGTGAAACATAGTTTCTATTGATCCATACCATCCTCTAAGGTCCACAACAGGCCAGTCTTCCCTTCTCTCTCTCCAAAGTCCATTCTCTCTCTCTCTCCCTTCAAGACCTTGTTGAGCTTTGAGTCCCTGCAATGCAGTTGGCTCAGAGATTCTGAACACAAGGGTCCCCTCTCGGCCACCCTGAGTGGGACAGACCCTGTGGAGATGGGTGTGTTTTGAATGCCCCGTTTCGAAAGGGCAAAGGGGAACCTAAAACTGGACCAAGCATGGGCTCTCTGGAGACCTGAGTCTGTTGGTCAGTGGAGGAGGGCGTGAAACTCTTACCTGAGGCGAAGCCAAGGATGACCACAGCCATGAGCCAGCAGAATCGCATCAGATCTCCGAAGATCATCTACCATAGACCGAGAAGGAGAGAGAGTGGGCATGAGTCCTTCATCACCTGTCCCTGAGCAGCTGCTCAGCACATCAGACGGCTCCAAGGTTCCACCAAGTCATCTTCCAGCAGTTCTTCCCCTTAGAGGCTCTTATTGCCTGCCCTGTGATTGACTCAGGAGACCTCTGGGGAGGCACGGACCTTCTGAATCATGATGGTGAAGGGGCCCAGCATCTGGAACCCTCGGGCGAAGTACATGACACTGCACCAGCCCAGCACCAGGGCGAAGGACATGGGCACCACCTCCCCATTGGTGTTGGTGAGCCTCATGACCACGATGACCAGCACCAGGCAGGCATAGGTGACTCTGGGAAGGAGCAGAGGAGGGCAGGGTCAGTGTGGGCACTGGAAGCAAGAGAGAACCGAGAGAGACCCAGATATTCCAGCTTAGTCCTCAACCCCCTCCCCCAACCCATCCATGCTGCTCCCACATCCACTTAGGGAGATTAACTCAGGTGCAGGTTGGCTTAGGTCTGGACCCTGGGGAGCAGTCTAAAGAGCTGGAGGAATCTGAGGAGAGGGGATGATGGGAGAAGGACACACTCACATGATAACATGGAATGGGCCCCCGAGGATGGTCTGTCCAAAATACCGAGTGGCCCCAACTCTGAGAATGTCTGGTATCTGAAGAAGTCCAGAGAAATGAAAAATAAAACACAAGTCTTGAGCTCCCTGAAGATCGGCTCTTAGGCTGAGATACTGGGCAGTGGGCCTCATGGGAACCTGCCCACATCTTACCTCTATGAGTAGGATGATGACAGCCCCCAGGACGGTCACCAGCTCCCCCACCAATCGGATGTTATCCTGGTAGGTCACATAGGCCTCCTGGGGGGGGGGGATGGGATTCAGGGTAAGATATGCTTTCAGATGAACGGAGAGCTGACTCTCTTCAGGAAAGAATTCTGTTATGGATCCCAGCATCTCCCAAAGGATATATTGATGTTCTGCGCCCCCCCCCCGACACCCCTCCCCCCCCATACATGGAATTCATTTGGAAGTAGCATCTTCGAAGATATTTTCAGTAAACACAAAGTTTCACTGGAGTTGGGGGGTCCTACATCAGTCACAGTCACGTCCTTACAAAAGAGGAGACACAGAGGGAAGAGGGCCATCCACCTGTAGATGTGACCACCAATCCTTCACAGAAGTGAGGAAAGGCACCGGACAGTTTGCTTCTCAAAGCACCCAAGAAGAAATCAATACAGCCAACACCCTGAACCTGAACTTCTGACCTCCAGAAATTTGAGACAATAAATTTCTGCTCTGTAGAGAGAGTCACCCTGTTTATAGTTCTTTGGAGGCAGGCCTAGCCAAGCCAGTCAGGGTCTTGGGTTGCTAAGAGCTGTCAGAGATGATGAACAACCTTCCCTGCCACCCCCCCACCCCCAGCTTTCCCAATTGTGGCGACTCTGTTGACAGATCTCAAGTCCATGCATTCAAGGTTCAGTGTAAGTTCCTCATGCAGATGGCTGGAGCTTTCCCCTGGTGAGTCATCTCTGGGTTTCTGCACAGTGGGACGTTCATAATGTGTGTACGGAGGAGCTGGGTTCATATTCACTCTCAGGAAGACTGAGCCAACAGGAAGAGTCACGGTGCTTTGGGGTTCAAGTGGGGCCAGGCTCACCAAGGGGAAGGTTTCAGGAGAGACCAGGACAGGAGTGGCCTTGGCATACTTGGCAGACCCAAGCAAACATCCATGACTAGACTTCACTTACCTTTTTAAACACATTGACCATCTGTAAACTTCCCTGTGAGGTTTATCTCCCTCAAGCAACTTTTTATTTTTTGATGCCATAGAAATAAATCTCCCTCCCCCCTTCCAGGCTTCCAACACAGTGCAGTTCTTTGGGTAACTCTTGTCTGGCTTGTCTGCCGCTGCTGTAAGGGCCTCTTTGCACTTCCTCTCCCCGCTTGGAAACCCGCTCCGTTTTCTTCTTGGTAATGCCAGCACATGTGTCCTCTGTTGTCCTCCTGATGAGAGTCAAGTAGCTGGACATGAGGTTGTTGCTGCTTCTGGCTGCCATGAACTTGATGGAGCCTCCTGGATACTTCAGGCCACCATGTAGAACTTCCCCAAGGTTCTCCTTGGCTGGAATCTTTGTGCCAGTTGACACCAGGCCTTTCTCCCAAGGAGTGCCTGGGTGGCCTTAAACCACCAACCATTCCATTAGCAAGCAAGTAATTAGCAGTCTCCTACCAGGGATCTCTGGGGAGCAGTCCATGAAAAACAAAAGAAATCTAAATTTTGGAGCGAAACTAAAAGAGGCAACACCCAACTGCATCTACACTGGATGTGTCTGTACAACATTTCCAGATTCCTTTTAAACCTCAAAGAAGATCACTCATCTCTTCTGGGCTCAGAGAAGAAAGGAAGTCTGCCAAATGGCCAGGAATGCCATGAGGATTACATGCTCCTAGTGTCCAGTGGGAAGGTAGCAGCAGTTTTCCACCAGGGAGTTTTAAATCAAGAGCCCCAGGATACTGTCCAGATGGGAAGGTGCACCTCCAGCACTAGACAGTGGTGGGGACACTGTGATTAGTGAGCCTGCCTGCCGGAATTTGTCTGTGGCACTTCTCTGTCTATCCAGAGGATGCCTTTATAAGTGGAAGTTCCTTCAGCCCAGGTCACTTCTGTCTCAGTTTCCCCAACCCCTCCCAGGTCACAACATAGAACCACAGGCTGATACAGCTCTCCCAGACCATTGCATGACTCCACTGCTGGGGACCCTGCTGTGATTCTGGAAGAGGTGTCTCATAGCATTTCCTAGGTGGTAGCAGGCATGGGAGCAGGCAGCCAGGTCTTGCCCTAGTGAGCCACTCACTGTATTTGAACCACCCACCTTTGGGTGAACAGCCAACTGTGCTGCCACCAGGGCGCCTTACCCAATACAAGCCAAAACAAAACAAAATCATAGCCATTGAGTTGATTCCAACTCTCAGTGGTTACGCATGGGGCTGCTGACTGCCAGGCCTGTGATTTGAAACCATCAGCGACTCTGTGGAAGAGAGAAGGGACTGTCTACTTCATCCAATACTGTCACAGCGAGCCCCATGGAGCTTAGGGCAGTGCTGACCTAGGTCAGTGCAGACTGACCCCATGGAACTGCCATCAGAACCATAATGATATTGGACACCCAACCCACTGGCTCTTTCAATCACAAGGATTCTTTCTCTCAAGCTCTGAGGGACAAGACTGCCTCTTGGTTTAGAGTGCATCCTCTTCGTGAAGTTGGACAATGCATGCGGGAATTCCATTTTAACACATAACTTTTGGTGTCTCCACCCCAATAAAGAAAGGGTTCCCCCTCCATGAACATCCGAGAACAAACCCCAAGCCAGAACCAGCAATGGAGTCTCACCATCAGCATTGCAGAGTGCTTGTCTCTACAATGGGGGATCCTAGTCAAGCTTTCCCTTCGTGCCTAGGAGACAACTCCATGGCTTTCTTGGTGTGTGGTCCTTTTGGAAAGGTTTTGGGATTCATGCTCTTTGACAAGGTGGGTCAGCCGAGATCAGCTCATAAAAGATTGTTGGTCCACTCGCTCTTGAAGCCTTCCACTTAAGACATTGTCACAGAATGCAAGCCCCCATCATCTACTATATGGGCCACCAGGGGCCATTTCTCCCCTCTCAGGTAGGGCCCCCATCTGGACTGATCTTTCTGAAATGCAAAGATTATCATTTCCCATCTTGCATAGCTCCCAGTGCCACCAGATTCAGGCAGGAAGGGAGATGGGGCAGAGGTCTTTGCCAGATGCTTCTTCCTCGGTAGAAAGTGTCTGAATTGGATTAGCACCTCATTCAACCGTGTGATACAAATGAACCACGAAGCAGTTGGCAGAGTGCCTTCTGAATCACCTCCCACTTATTGGGTGGTCTATGAAGAATATTTTGGAAATGGGCCCAGGTCTTACTTTTGAGGTTTGGAACTCTGCCTTTTTTGTGAACACCCAAAGGTGCTGACTATCTGAACCTTATAAAGCCAGAATAGGGGTGCCCTTTGACAGCTAAGGGGTATTTGGATATTTATAGCATCATTCAAAAGCCACACCAAATCTTCAACTTAAAAGTTAGCCTGCTCAGAGACTCACTGGGACAGTTCTACCCTGTCCTTAAGTGTTGCAATGAGCTTAATGAGAGTGGATGGAAGTGACGGCCCAGGCAGTTGAGGGATAATGTCTTGTCACGTAAAATGACAATGATGTCTCTAAGGTGAACCAGGGTCATGCATAAGCCGTAGATACATAAGTGGATCTTGGGCTTGCACTTAATTTTAGCCCAATCTAAGAATCATTAGTCCTTATGACTTGACTCTGCTTGATGCTCGCTCTCATGAAGAGACCACTGAAGTTATGGGAGCTATGGTAAAGTGTGGTGAAGAAGCTAGATGATGCCCAGGTGTCAGAAAGTATAGCATCGGGGGTCTTAAATGTTTGTTTTCAAGCAAGCAGCTCTCTAAGTGAGGGGTCAACTAAGTCAGTCAGTGTGATCCAAGGACCGTAAATAATGTACTCTGGATATACAAGAAGGAATGATATCAGTGCTCAAATTGTGAACACCTGGCTTACAGAAGGACATGGGTGACCGTGGAAGTTCCAAATACATTTCCAGGGTCCACACCTAGATTAAGTCTCTGATGAATACCCTCTGACCATAGTTGAGGACTATGAATAACCTTACTATCAGAGAGGGAGCATTGTGAAGTTGATCATGAGAGATGTAGTTGGGTCAAAATCTAATATCTTATTCTTTTTCCCTTTTGATTAATTTTAAAGCTGTTTCTCCTTTTAAAGAAGTAAAGGGAAAATACACGTGGATTAATTCCCTGGTGAATCCCTTCTGACCATTCACCAGGATATGAATAATTTTTCTGTCATGCAGACAGACTGGGGAGTGGATCGTTGCCCTATTACTTGACCTCCCTTATGATCCACTAAATTTTGTTCTAGTTTTTAATAGTTTTCTACTTTCTTTCTTTTTGTTGTTGTTGTTTTTTTATTTTTTGGGGGGCATCACTGCCCTCTAGTGGTGGGAGTAGGAGGTCCTGTGGAGCTCTTGTGGAGCTCCTGTGGAGCTGGAATTGAACCTCCATCCCAGTGGGCCACAATCCCACGCTCAACTACTACGGCACCGGGGCTCAGCCCCTCTACTTTCTTTTTGATTGAGATCTTTATCTGTTTTACTTTGTAATTTTTGTTCTTAAAGTTTCTCTGTATATGAAATAGCTAAATCTACAGAGACAGTGACTGGATTAATAGTTTTTTGAGGATATGGCAGGAGAAGTTGAAGGGAAATGGGGAGCTAATAATGATGACTACAAGAAAAAAGAAAATGGAAGATGTTCTGCAAGATGGTGACCAAGTAACACATACCAGAGGGACCCCCACAATCTGAAATGGCTCAGGGATTTTTTTTCCCTCTCTTTCCCCACACATGCCACTGCCGGCCTCCTGGCCACTCCCCTTTACCTAGGGCAACTGTGCCCATCATCCACCTAGCTAAGGAAGTCTCTGCCCTCTGCAGTATAACATATGGCTGGGACAATCCTTCCTGCCTTCCAATACAGGGGGATCCATGCCTACCCTCCAAGGCCCTTTAAATGGCCGTAGGAACTCCTGCATACACTTTGAGAATCATCACTTGGCTGGGGAACCTCTGCCCATGTTTCATGGCACTCCAGGTGGTGGGGGAAACCCTGACTGTACTTCACAACACCACATGATGGAGGGAACTTCTTCCCTCCTTCAGTAGTGTCTCACGTGGCCTAAGGGATCTCTAACAGCACTCTGCAGCACTCCACATTATAGTGAGAACCCCTGCCAATCTATACAGCAATCTACCCCAATAAAGAAATTCTTCCCACTATCCATGGTGTTCTACACCCAACTGTCCTCTGCAGTACTCCCATTGCCGCAGACACTCCTGCACACTCTCTGAGGGGTCCCAAGTCACAGTGGGCAACACCACCATGGCTTCTTGTGATACCATCCAGGGCAGTGCCATTTTCACAGGGACACAACCCCCAAACCAGTGTCCCCTGAGAGCACCATTGAACTTGCCCTCCAAATAATAGAATACTGGTTTTGTAAGGGAAGAGTGAGACCACAGTTTAAGGCAGTAGCCTGGACCCACATTGCAGTTAACAGCAGGCAGTTTGAAGAAGCTTTCATATGCGTTCCCCAAAGAGAGATTCCAGTGCTCTTCATATCTCTGGAAAATGGTCCTGGGCTCCTCTAAAACAGCACAACACAAACACAACACAACAACAATCAGCTTCTACAACCGCAATGAAAACCAGGAAAAACAAAAGGATGTTGGAAGATGTCCTGAACCTAACAGCATGCATAGAAGAAGCAGACATTGTTCCTCCACAGAAAGAAAGCTTCAGAATGCTGCTTGTAGTCATACAGGATATGAAGATAGCAATACAGAAAAATAATGAAATGATAGAGGAGACAAAGGACACACACCAAAGGGAAATAGATGACCTAAGGGAGAAGATAACATAATCCAGTAGCAAATTCACAGACTTCGCCGAGAGACTTGAGGAGGCAGACAATCTTACCAGTGACCTAGAGGACAACAAAGCAGACAAATGTGAATAAAAAAGGCAAATAAGATTACCAGACAAACTGAAGAAAACCTGAGAGCCAGGTCTGATGTTATGAAGAACATTAGAATAATTGGATCACTGAAGGAAGACACAACAAAGAAGTCAATGGCAAAAATAGCAAGGGAATGCTTGGAGGAAAACTTCCCCTACTTAATGAATGCAAACCAGGCACCCATTAAGGAGGCTGAAAGAACACCAGCTAGACTGAATCCCAAGAAGAAATCACCAAGGCATCTCAAAGTTAAATTATCCAATTTTGAGGAAAAGGAGAAAATTCTGAGAACAGCTAGGGAAAAATGAGCAATTACACATAGAGGTACCCAAATAAGAATATGTTCAGACCTATCAGTGGACACTATGAAGAAGAGGAGAGCGTGGAGTAACATATTCCAAAAATTGAAGGGAAATAATGCAAGCACATGAATACTCTATCCAGTCATATTATCTATCAAGTTAGAAGGAGAAGTAAGAGTCTTCCCAGACAAGGACTAACTCAAATACATTAAAGGAAACCCAGTCCTACAAAAGATCCTTGCTGACTCAATATGGGCAGAAGAAAGCCTCACTGAGCTTAAGTAAGAGACCACCACATAGAACAAACCCAGCCTGAAGGGAACAAAGAGAAATAAAGCCTCCAAGATAACATGCACAACATACCAACAAGAAAGGGAGGTAGGGAAACACCCAGCACAAAAGATACAAGATGACACCACGATGTCCATAGATGGATGCAATAACTCAGAATACCAATGGATTAAATTCAGGCATTAAAAGACAGAGGCTAGCAGACTGGCTTAGAAACCACAATCTGTCAATCTCCTGCCTACAGGAGGCACATTTCAAGATTATAGATAAAAATGGGCTGAGACTCAAAGGCTGGAGAAAAAATAAACCAAGCAAACAGCAATTCCAAAAAGCAGGGATGGCAATACTAATCTCAAACAAAATTGATTTCAAGGTGCAAGCCATAAGAACAGATAGGGAGGGACACCATATATTGCTCAAGGTAATAGTAGACTAAGAAACAGTGAAGCATAAAAATATGTACACTTCCAATGAGGGACCCCGGAGTTCATCAATCAAGTACTATAAAAGATGAAAAGAAATTATAGGTTCTACAAATCTGGCCAAATCAGAGGATGTGCCCTGGTACAAATAGAAACTGAAAACACAGTGAACACAGGACAGATAATCCTTTTAGGAGCAGTAGTGAGAATGACGATACTGGGAGGGTAAAAGGAAGATGGGGTAGAAAGGGGGAACCAATTACAAGAATCTATATATAATCTCTCTGGAGGATGGATGATGGAGGGGGTAGAAGAAGGGAGATGTTGGACAGTGTAAGATACGAAAAAATAATAATAGTTTATAAATTATCAAGGGTTCATGAGGGAGAGGGGAGCAGGGAGGAAGGGGAAAGAATGAAGAGCTGATACCAAGGACTCAAGTAGAAAGCAAATATTTTGAGAATGATGATGGCAACAAATGTACAAACGTGCTTGACACAATGGATGGATGTATGGATTGTGGTAAGAGTATATGAGCTCTCAATGAAAAGATTAAAAAAAGAAATTATAAGTTCAATCATTATAGTAGATGAATTTAATACACCAGTATTCAAGAAAGATAGATCACAGGGAAAGAAGCTTAACAAGGAGACTACACATCTAAATACTCCAATTAGATGACTTGATCTGATAGATATTTTAAGAGCTCTCCACCAAAATGCCAAAAATTTACATTATTTTTGAGCCAACATGGAACGTACTTGAAGATAGACCACATGATGGGACACAAATTGAGTCTGTATGAACTCAAGCACATAGAGACCATACAGACATCTCTCTCTGACCACTATGTGATAAGGATGGGAAACAACCAAAGGATGATTAAGAAAACAAGAACCAATAATTGGAAGATGAATAACTATTGCAAAAGGAGTGGGGATTAGTCCAGACCAGGGATTAAATAAAGAAGTTTCTAGAAACCAATGATAATGAGAATATGGCATACCCAAACCTTTGGGACACAGCAAAAGCAGTTACCAGAGGAAATTTAATATCAATAAATGCACACATGAAAAAGGAAGAAAGACTTCTGATTGATATATTGACATAAAACTTACTTCAGTTAGAGCAGAGTCAAAAGGACTATACTGCTAATAGCAATGAAAAGAATAAAAAATCAGGACTGAAATTCATGAGAGAGAAAACAAGGAAATGATAGGAAAAACTAGTGCAGCGAAACATTTGTTCTCTGAGACGATCAACTGAATCGACAGACGTCTGGAACACCTAACCATGGAAAGGAAGGAACCAATTTCAATAGCAAGGATGAGGGATGAAACAGGGGACATTGCAATGAATTCTAATTAAATCAAAAGAATAATTACACAATACTACCCAAACCTGTACTCCAATGAATTCAACAACTAGGAAGACATGGATAAATACTTGGAAAATACTGGCACCAAACCTACACAAACTCTTCCAGAACATAGAAAAAGACGGCAAACTACAAAACACTTTCTATGAACCTAGTTTAACTGTGATGCCTGAACTGGGCAAGGATCCTACAGGAATCAAGAACTACAGACCCATATCCCTAATGAACATCGATGCAAAAATCCTTAACAAAATACTGGCCAATAGTATATAAAAAGTATATAAAACAAATAATTCATCATGACGAAATGGGATTCATACCAGGGCTGCAGGAATGGTTCAATATATGAAATACCATTAGCATTACTCACCACATTGACATGAAAAATTGTTAGAACCACATGATAATACTACAGATGTGGAAAAGGCATTCGACAACATCTAACACCAAATCCTGTTTAATAAACTCAAAAAGATTGAGGTGGAAGGAAAATTCCTCAATATAATGCAAACTATATATGCAAATGCAGCAGTCAATGTGGTAGTCAATGAGAACAGACAAGCACAATCCCACTGAGAAAGGGGACCACACAAGGATGCCCCTTGTCCCCACTCCTATTTAACATCATACTGGAGGTTCTAGCTAACAGCACAAGGCAAAGAAAATATACAAAAGGGATTTACTTGGGGAAGAAAGAAGTGAAACAATCATAACTCATGAATGATATGATTTTATATATGAAAAATCCCTAAAACTCCAACAGGGGAGTACTGGAAGCAATAGAGGAATATGGCAGACTGGCAGGATAAAAGATCAACAAACAGAAGTCAATTGGACTACTACACACATTGAAGAAGACTATGGAAGAGGTGATAAAGAAAGATAGTACCATTCACAATAACCAAGCACCAATTGAAATATCAGGGATATGCCTGACTTTAAAAAACCCAAATGATTTGTATGAGGAAAACTACAGAATACTTAAACCAAGAGTGACCTTCACAAAGGGAAGAATACACCATGCTCATGGATTGGGATACTCAGAATGATAATGATGTCAGTTGTCCCCAAGGCACTATATAAGTTTAATACTACCTTGATGCAAATACCATCATCTTTCTTCAAAGAATTGGAAAAACTGACTACTAACTTCATATAGAGAGGGATGAAGCTGAGAATTAGCAGAGAACTCAAGAAGAAGGACACAGCAGGAGGGCTTGCTTTGCCTGATTTTATCAACTATTATACAGCCACAGTGGTCAAAACATTGTTTTATTGGTATAAATGATAGATACTCAGACCAATAGAAAAAGACTGAAAACCAAGAAATAAAATCATTAGCATAGAGACAACTGATCTTTCATAAGGTCCAAAAAAATATCAAATGGAGAGTGGATGCCCTATTCAACAAATGGTGCTGGAAATAATGGATATCTACCCAAAGAACAATGAAGCAAGACCCTTCCCTCACTCTATGCAGAAGAATAAACTCAACATGGATCACAGATCTTTAGTTAAAACCCCAAACTATTAGGGCCATCAATGAGGGGATTGGAACAAACCTGAGATCTTTGGTGCAGGGAATACATAGACTATCAGAAATAGGGATTGACACAAATACAGATGAGACACAAATTTACAAGTGGGGTATACTGAACATAAAACACCCATATACATGGAAATAATTCACCAAGATAGTAATAAGAAGGTCCTCAATCTGGCAAGACATCTTTATCAATGACACAACAGACAAAGGCCTTATTACTAAAATCTATAGTATTCTGCTAGCTTACAAAAAGAGAAAAAAAAAAACCCAATTTCCCATTGAGAATGGGGGAAAAGAACCTGAATAGATGTTTCAAAAGGGCAGACATCTGAATGGCCAATAAACATATGAGACAAGGTTTCAGTTCACTAGCCATAAGAATAATACAAATTGGGACTGAGCCCCGGTGGCATAGTGGTTGTGCACAGGACTGCGGCCCACTGGGTTGGAGGTTCAATTCCAGCTCCACAGGAGCAAAGGCTGGACCTCCTACTCCCACCACCAGAGGGCAGTGATGCCCCAAAACAAAACAAAACAACAAAAAAAAAGAGAAATATAAATTAAAACAACTATGAGATTCCACCTAATACCCTCAAATATAGCCCAACACACACACAAATCAGAAAGTAACAAGTGTTCAAGGGGTGGTGGTGAGATAGGAACTCTTTTCCACTGCTGGCGGACCTGTAGGTATGTACAGCCACTATGGAAATCAATTTGGTGATATCTATGACAGATGGAAATTGAGAACTCATATAACCCAGCAATCCCCCTACTAGGCATATAACCAGAAGAGGCAAGAAACAAACCATGGCCGGACTTCTGTGCTTCAATGTTCATTTCGACACAATTGCAAGGAGTTGGGGACAACCCAAATTTCCATCAACAGAGGAATAGATTGGAAAACTGTGATACATACATACACACAGTGGAGTACTATGCATTCATAAACAAGCAATGATGACTGTGTGAAATACACTGCCACATGGGAAGAACTGGAGGAAATTATGCTAAGTGATGTAAGCCAAGCATAAAAGGACATGTACAACATGAGTCCACTGAGGTAAGCTTAAAAATACAAAAGGGGTTTAGGGGAAAGCTACTGCAGGTTCAGATACTATGGCTGGGGCCAGACCCAATTCAGGGATACATGTGATAGCCAACTAAAGAGGAGGGGGAAAGGGGAAAAAAAGGACACTGGTAGAACTCTAGCCAAGGAGAGTGTGTTATTTATAATTCCACAAGAGAAGGAAAGAGGGACCAGACCCAAATTTCAACCCAGTGCACCAAAACATGAATGCAACCTACCAGCATGAAGCAGGGAGCCAATAGAGAGGTTGTGGCACTGACCCTAATTCCAACTACATGGAGACTCCACCCCCTCCTCCCAGAATAATCCACTTCAGAGGACAACACCGAAGTTACAGCTCAGGGAGATGGATGCATTGGATCAGAACTCATAGGAACAAATGAAGAGGGAAAGAGAGAGTGGAGCACATCCTAGCCCACCAATCCCCAAGGACAATATTCCTGCTCAGAGTAGCCAATGCATCGAGAGGACCTTAGGGCCGGTGCCACCAGTAGACATGATGTTCCTCACTGACTCGTAGAGCTATGACGGTCAACACTGGAAACACAGTGTGGGAATTGTGCCTGATTTGACCTTATCACACCAGGATGAAGTGCTAAGGATGTGCAATCCAGCAGCAAGGCAAGAAAAGCAATGAAATCCATGGGAAATGTCAAAAATAGATTTGGGGGCCAGGGTATGGCACCCCATCAGACTGGAGAGAAAAGCATTCCTAAAGGTCAACTAACAGACTTGGAACTATTTATAGGCTCTTATTTTTGTTGTTGGTTTTGTTTTCTTTTGTTCTTTGATTTTGCTCTGTCTTGTTTTTGTGCTTATTATTGTCTCCTCATGCCTATCTTCCTGAGATAGGCAGGATAAACAATCCAGAGGAGAAAACAGGAGGACACGGGAGATGGAGAGGCCCAGGAAAGGAAGTGGGTGTTAACAAACCCAGCGAGAATGGGAAGAACAAATAATATAAAATCAATGGTAAGGAGGGCATAGGATGCGTGGTAGTGCTTGGTAAAAGGCAATGTAAGCAAGAAGAATTGCTGAAACATGCATAAAGGCAGAAAATGATAGTGGGACAAGAGGAAAGTAAAAGGCAATAGAAGACAGAACTAAGAGACAAATAGGCATTTATACAGGTCAAAGTACGGACATCTCTCTATATAAATATATTTATATATAATTACAGGGAAATAGATCTGTATATATTTATATATTAAGTCCTAAGGTAGCAGTGGTCACTAACCCTCTACTCAAGTACTCTCTCAATGCAAGACACTTTGTTCTAATAACCTGGCATACTCATCAGTTTTCTGATATAATTGCCTAAAGACAAAATGGGTGCATAAGCACATGTAATGAAGAAAGCCCATAGTGCCTGGCTACCTAAAGATCTAGTATCTGGGATCTTAAAGACTTGAAGTTAACAAGCAGCAATCTAGCTGAGAAACAACAAAGCCCACACGGAAGAAGCACACTAGCTGTGTGATCATGACTTTTCGATGAGATCGGGTATCAGGCATCTAAGACTCTGAAAAAAAAATCATATAAATGTGAATGAGGAGTACTGAGTGGAGACCCAAAGGCCATCTGTAGACAATTGGACATCTCCTTACAGAAAGGCCATGAGGAAGAGATGAGCCAGTTAGGGTGCAGTATAGCACCAATGAAACATACAACTTTCCTCTAGTTCAGTAGTTCTCAACCTGTGGATCGCAATCTCTTTGGAGGTCAAATGACCCTTTCACAGGGGTCACCCGATTCCTAATGGTAGCAAAATTACAGCTATGAAGTAGAATGAAAATAATTTTATGGTTTGGTGGTCACCACCACATGGAGAATTGTATTAAAGGGTCACAGGATTAGCTAGGTTGAGAACCACTGCTATAGCTCTTTACGCTTCCTTCCTCCTCTATCATGACCCTAATTCTATCTCACAAATCAGTTAGATCAGAAGATGTACATATGTACAGATAGGAGCTGGGAGCATGTGGAATCCAGGAGAGACAAATCCCTCAGGATCAATAATGAGAGTAGAGATACCAGGATGGGAAAAAGAAGGTGGGAAGAGAAAAGGGGAGCCAATGACAGTGATCTACATATAATACCCTTCCAGGGGAATGGACAACAGAAAAGGGTGAATGGAGACATTGGACAATATAAGATAAGAACAAATAATAGTAACTTATAAATTATCAAGGGTGAGGGAGGGAGGGAGGGGAAACAATGAGGAGCCGATACCAAGGGCTCAAGTAGAAAGAAAATGTTTTGAAAATGATGGTGGCAACAAATGTAAAAATATGCTTGACACAATGGATGTATGTATAGATGTGATAAGAGCTTCATGAGCCCCCAATAAAATTATTTTTACAAAAAAGTAAAGGAAAAAGAAAATGTTCTAAAATGGAAAGCAAACAAGCAAACAAAAATTAGCTTGGTTTATTTGGCTATGGTCTGTCAGTTTGTTGCATTCTGGTGACTTGTCTGTTTCCGTAATGCTGGAAGCCATGTTACTGGTCTTTCAAAGGTCAGCAGGGTCAACCAAAGTGGACAGGTTTCAGCAGAACTTCTAAGAACAGGCTACAAGGAAGGAATCAGCTGCCCTCTTAGAGGTGGTAACTGCTGTAGGTCTTGTGCACAAAATCAAAATGTAGGCAGACAGTGGAGGTCTATTGACTGGAAGCATAGCATTTTCAGAGATAATGTTGGAGGATGGCCATACCATACCCCTTCCCTGCAACCAGGTTGGAAGGCACTTGAAATATGACTGTGAAGCAGCTGCTTCTCAAAGCAGAAACAATCATGGTGACATGAGTGGAGTAAAGTCTGTGGGAGTAATGAGATCTTCATTTGCTGATGGGGCTCAATGCAAAATGAGAAGAGACAGCTGCAAAAGACTACTAATGGAATATACAAAATAGGAATCTGGGAAACTGAAACTCATCAAAAATTAAATGGAACGCATACAGATTGGTATTCCAGGTGTTAGTGAGCTAAAAATGAACTGGTGTCAGTCAGTTTGAATCAAGAAATCATATGATTTACTATGTTGGGAATGACAAAATCAAGAGGAATGGCATTTCATTCATTGTTGAAAAGGAAATTCCAAGAACTATCTTGAAATGCAATGCTCTCTGTGAAAGGACTATATCTACCCACCTTAAAGGCAATCCAATTAATACAACTATGATGCAAGTTAATGCACCAATCACAGAGGCTAATGATAAAGAAGTGGAAGAATTCCACCATGCAATTGGGATGCATTGATGATTATTGGCTACTGAAATGCAAAAGTTGGAAACAAAGAAGAAACAGCAGCTGGAAAATATGGTCTTGTTGATAGAAATGAAGCCAAAGAGCTCATATGGAATTTTGTAAAGACCAACAACTTGTTCATAGCAAGTACTTTTTTTTAACAACACAAACAATGACTATACATGTGGACATCTTCAGATGGAATTGGACTACACCTGTGGAAAGACACAGAGGGGGAGCTTGATATCAGTTGCTAGAACCAGGTCAGAGGCTGACTGTGGAGCAGACCATCAATTATTCATCTGTAGATTCAGGTTAATGCTGAAGAAGATGAAAACAAGTTCATGAGAGTCAAATTGCGACTCTGAGACTCTCGCACCTGTGCATTGAGAACATCTCAGAACAGATTTGCTGTGTTGAACATGCATGACAGAAGACCCAATGAGCTATGTGAGGACAGTAAGAACATCCTTCATGAAGAGAGCTAAAGGTCATTAAAAAGGCAAGTGAAAGTAAAGATCAAACATATACCTGCTCATAGGACTATTTACATCTCTGTTTCCTACAGCCATCTAAAAGTTGGATGTTCACAATTTGCGCTTTTAGACAAAGACCTCTTTATGGGCAAAATATTGAATGATGCAGGAAGCATCAAAAGAAAATGGAAAGAATACAGTGTCACTGTATAAAAATAATTATTCAGTATTCAATCATTTTAGGAGGTGTCATATGAGCAAGAAGCAGTGGTACTGATGGAAGAAGTTCAAGCTGCACCAAAGGCATTAGCCAAAAACTACACTCTAGAAATTGATGTATAGAATACCAAGTTAAAGATTTCAACAAGTTTATAAAGCACTGGAAGTACTCACTGGTCTATGCCCAGAAATTTGGAAGACAGCTGCTTAACCAACTGATGGGAAGAAATGCATATTGGTACCCATTCCAAAGAAAGGTGGCCCAACATAATACTCAAATTATAGAAAAATATCATTAATATCACATGTGAGTAAATTTTTGCGAAGATCATTCAACAATGGTTGCAAAGGTCCCTTGACAGGGAGATTCAGAGGAGGACATGAAACAAGGGGTTTCAGTGCTGCTGTCAGATGGATCTTGGCTGAAAGCATAGAATACTAGAAAGATTTTACTTGTGCTTTATGGACTGTGCCAAGACATTTGACTATGTGGATCATAACAAACTATGAATAGCTTTGAGCAGAATGGGGATTATAAAATACTTCCTTATGCTCACGTGGAACTTCTCCATGGATCAAGTGGCAGCGATTCCAACAGAACCAGAGGACACTGCCTGGCTTAACATCAGGACAGGGGCACATCAGCATTGTATTCCCTTGCCATACTTGTTCAATCCATATGCTGAGCAAAGCATCAGAGAAGATATGGAAAAGAATCCAGCATCAGGTTTGGAAGAAGGCTTATTCACAACTTGCGATATGCAGATGACACAGCCTCGCTTGCTGAAAGTGAGGAGCATTTGAAGCACTTGCTGATGAGATCGTGGTTCTCGGCCTTCAGTGTGGTTTCCAACTCAATGTAAAGAAGACTAAAAATCCCCCAAACTAGACCAATAGATGATGTCATGATAAACGGAAAAAAGATTGGAGTTGTCGAGGATCTCATCTTGCTTGGTGGGCTCAGCCCCATGCCCTCTCCCACAGCACGCTCTGCTCAGGACTCAGCTTGGGTGGACACTCTTCCTAGGCACTCTTTCCCCTTCTGTGGGTGTGTGGTGAGGTCCTCACCCCAGCTCACTGATACGGTCACGGTCCTACCAGGAATCTTGGAGTTCCTTGGCACCAGGGACCTGTGACTCTTACTAGTTTTCCCCAGCATGTAATGTAGTAAGTGCTCTATTAACAAGGAAATGAAAAAATGAGGGCGGGCAAGGCAGGCGGTAGGACAGTGCAACCTGAGACTAGTTGAGAGTTAGACAGGGGTGGGAATATAGCTAGAGAGGAAGCCAGAAAGTGGCAATGGAGAGATCCATCTGAAGACAAATGGAAGAAAAAAAGTACTAAATAACAGGACCTTCCTTGGATTTCTAGATTCAGAGCTCAGGTTCCCATCCTATGCCTATCAGTTTGTCACACTGGAGTGGTTTGCATGGTGATGTGATACTGGATGCTAGGCTACCCACTGGTTTCTAAGATAGAAGCAAGAAAGTCCTTGTGAACTATTCTTATTAAGTGGCGCCTACTCATGGTGAGTATCAACTTTATGATGGTCAGTAACATTGTTAGGGTGGTTGTGTCGCCTCATCTCAGAGAGGGTTGCCCTTGTTTCCACCGATCCTCTATGAAAATATGCCGCTGAAACTCTTTTCATTAAAATCAAACTTTGTAATTGCCCTCATAAAGAGATTTCTGAAGATATGGGTGCTATACAAACTGTGGTGAAGAAATCAGATGGTGCCTGTCTATCAGAAAGTACTGAATCCAGAGTCTTAAAGACTTGTCTTAAAATAAGCAGCCATCTCAGTGAGTTTTCAGCTAAATCCACATGGAAGGAGCATACTAGCTTTTGTGATTCAAGGATTGCAAATAATAAAGTCCAGGACCAGAAGAGGGAATCGCATTAGAGGTTAACTTCTGAGCAAACAGTCTGCAGAAAGCTATTGATGACAGAGGCCTTGTGATACAGTGGTTACACTTTGAGATGCTAACCCGCAGGGCAGCAGTTCAAGTGCATCAGGTTCCCTGGGCGAGAAAAACTAGGCTTCCTATTCCCTAAAGAGTTACAGTCTCAGAAACCCACAAGGATAGTTCTACCTTGTCCTACATGGTCATCGGACTAGACTAAATGCAATGAGAGGTCTTGCTTTGTTTTTTTGGTGTGCTTCTTTTTTTGAGAACTGGATAACCACAAAAGTCCAAATTCCATTTGCAGGCTCCCAGGTGGATTACACATCTAGTGAATCCTCTATTGCCATTGCCCAGGGATGTGAATAGCTTTTCTACCAGCTTTTCTATTAGAAAGTAGACAATGCAGATGTAGTTAGGCTAACAGGAAACATCTAATCATTTGTTCTTCCTATGAATCCATTATATATTTGTCCTAGTTTTTATTATTTTCTGCTTTCTCTTAAATTGAGGTTTTCCTTCCTAATCATTGTTGGGTGTTTTTCTTTTTGTATGTCTTTCTTTATATGAAATCCAGATAAATAAATTTATAGAGTCAATAATTGGATTAATAGTTTCTTAGGGTTATGACAGAGAGAATTGGAGCAAAATGAGGAGCTAATAGTAATTAGTATAAGAATGAAGAAAATGATCTAAAATAGACTTTGGTGATGACTGCACAATTAAAAGGTACGTTTAAACCACTGACTTGAACCATATGTGAATTCTATGTCAGGAAAACTGTCAAAATTAACAACACGAAAATGGAACCTCATCTGATGCGGCACTAGAAGGTGAGCTCCCTGGATTGGAAGGAGCTCAGAAGGTACATTGGACACACAGGCTTGAGCACAGCAATTGTTGTGAAGATGAGACACATGAGACAAGGTAATGTTCCTTTCTGCTGAATGCCAGGGGCCACCAGGCAGTTGACTCGATGGTGGATGGTGGCAAAAGCTCAAGGTCACCTACCTAAGCAGGTCTGGCTAATGATGCACTTAGAAGTAACCCCCCCCCCCCACCACCTTGGGAATGTCTCCCAACCACGCCTGGAATTTCTTGCTTGATCACATGGCTTGAAAATGTCAAAAACTGTCAACAACCAGATCCTTCTCACCAGGCTGACCATCATACTTCATTCAGAATGGGAAGGGAATGGTAGCTGTGGAGGTGGAAGGCCTGGGGCACTCCTGGACTGTTTTACTATTGGAAGGTCAGAAGTGGGAGGACACCAGAGTCAGTGTGCAAATGCCAGCCCTGTGCCCTTGACTCCTTCCCAGGTTCTTGGGAAGTGGACCCATGGCTCTCCATGAAGAACTGCTTAGACGCTCTAATCTGGGGGATTCCTAACCAGACTTCCCATTAACTCCCCTTGGGAAGCTTGTGCTCGAGCCCTTGGGCTGGCCCAGCTCTGGGTATTCTAACCTGATGGACTTGGAACAGACCCCGACACCTCCTGAAAAGCTCTTCGGGGATTTTGATGTGTACTCTACACATATGACACTGGACACCACCCTGCTCTGGCTCCTTCATTCAGGATTAACTTGGCCAATCCCCACTCTCTACATTGGAGATCTTTACCAATTCCAACAAGAGTGAGGCTGACCAGTCAGTCAAACACATCAGAGAATGGTGCCTGCTATCAAGCCCGGGAAAGAGTCACAGCTCAGCAGCTGTGGGTGGAGGAAGGGGCTCCACATGTGACCTCCTGACCCAGAATTCCAGCACTCCCTCACTATGACAAATAAACATTGAGTGTAGCAGGCCCTGGACAACTCAGCTTCTAGAGATAGGAACCTCTCATGCAACAGATCCCTAAGGAAGAGACTGAGATCTCCAACCTTCTTCTGGAAGGAGAGAACTCCAAATTCTGAGAGTCACTCCCAGGTCTGTTTTTGGCCAACTGTACTTGCTTGATCTCAAGTATAGCATGTTAAAAAGGGAATTGTATTCGTGGATTAGGGTATTAAAAACACAAAACAATCTTACTGCCATTGATTCAACTCTGACTCCTGGCTGTACTCCAGGACAGTGCAGCATTGCCTCTGTGGGTTTCTGAGATGAACTCTTTATGGAAATAGAGAGGATATTCTTTCTCCTGAGAAGGAGCTGGTGGTTTTGAACTGCTCACCTTGGAGATTGCAGCTCACTTCACACCCAGTATGTCTCCAGTGCTCCTATTGATGAGATATCTTACCATTTGTTGTGGACCGGGTTGTGCCCCCTGAACAACATGTGTGGAGTCCTCATTCCTATACATGTGGATGAAAAGTCCTGATGGAGTAACAGTTAGGTGCTCAATTACAAACTAAATTTAAACCCACCGTGGGAATTACACGATCTACTGTCAACCCAAGGAAAGGGTGAAGCCTAGCCAGTCAATCAGATCACACTTGATCACCTCATTTGGAGGCACAATGGAGATAAATAGCTCACTGAAGACAGGACCCACTGCCTGTGCTTTGCCTTCCTGCTGAAAAGTTGCATGAAGCTATGCTGATGGAGCCAGCACCCTGGAACTGTAGGAGCCACATGCAGACCCACACCAGTGCTCAGATGCTTCACTATCACTGGATCCACAAGACTTTTCACCCTCTGGTCTATGATGTTCCTGCATTTGACATAATTGAATGTACTGTGTGAGTCTGAAGAGAAATTTGTACTGGGATCAGACATGTGTGTTACTATTAGATTTATGGATTTGAATTGGGCTGAGTTGGGATGTTTTCTCAATATTCAATTACTCTTGTATATAAAGCTCTTTCTTATACCCATGTGAGTGTCCATGAATTTGTTTCTCTTTTCTCTCTGGACGAGCACATCCACTCAGCAGCTCTGCAGGAGAAAGGCCTAGAGATCTGCTTCATGAAGATTCTAAGTCCACTATTTCCACTGGCCCAACTCGGTGTAAGAATAATCTGACAGTCAACTTCTAGTACACTGGCCAGTGAAAACACATTGGAATGTGTCCAAATTACAACGGGGGAAGAGCTGCCTCCTCAAAGTAGAGTCAACCGGATAGCGTAGATGGAGTACAACTTCTGGGACCCAATGTGGCGTGACTCAAAGGCAGAAGAAATGGATGCAAACATCCAGGCATGAGTAATCAGATGGATTATTAGAGTGTAGGGAGTATGTGTCTGGAAAGATCGCAGTCATTAGAAGTGAAATGAGACCCATCAAAATCAGCATTCTAGGCATTAGTGAAGCAGAGTGGACTTGGTTTGATGCTCTGAGTCAGACAATCATATGGTCTATTCTGCCAGGAGTAATGGCAAACAGAAGAGAAGCTGGTCACATCCTTTCTCAAGAAAGATTGTTGCAAGGTCTATGCTAAAGCTCAATGCTGCCAGTGGTCAAAAAAAACCGACTGCTATTGAGTTGATTCTGACTCATAGAAGCTCTGTAGGACTGGCAACCACTGTTGGTTTCTGAGGCTGCAACTCTTCACAGAGGAGAAAACCTTATAATTCTCTCACAGAGCAGCTGAGCGTCTCCAACTGCTGGCCTTGTGCTTAGCAGCACAAAGCATAACCCACATAGCACCATTCATAGTAACCTCACAGTGTACACATTAGTAGGAGTACTGTAAGTGCTATGGTAATATTAAAAATTAATATACATTACCCTATATACCATCTCCATATCACCTATATATAATCATGTCACCTACCTATTAATATATATGGGTGATATTATAGACATATCAGTCTATAGTATATAATTTCAGCCATGGGTCTATCATCTATACCTGTATAAATATGTAGGTAATATGTGTAATATACATATTACATATCACCTATGAATTACCCTACAAGATTTTATATATAATCCTATCACTGGCAGTATATATGTCACAGATAATATATTATAATATCACACATATTACCATGTAGATCAGTAAATATGACAGTTACTCTAATTTACACACCAACCATCAATGCAAAATATGAAAAAATTCAATCACCTTCTGCATTGGGAAGCTGATAAGAAATGCAATGAAGATGCATTGATAGCTACAGATGATGAATGTGAAAGTTGAAGACAAGAAGGGTCAGTCGTTGGGAAAGATGGCCTTGGTGAGTGACCTGACTGTGGAGGTCATCTAGAAAAAATATACAAGACCACCTTCTTTATTGAAATTATCTTTTTTCCCCTCAAAAATATGGTGGCCTTAATCATGAACCTGACCAGATGAAAAACTCAGATATAAAATTGACAACATCTATAGGAAGAGATGATATTATAAACTCAAATAAGGCCAGGGACTGACCGTGGAACAGACTGTCACTTGCTCATATGAAAATTCAGGGTGAAGTCATAGAAAATCAAGACAAGTCCTCCAAAAAAAAATACAACTTTGAATATATCCTACCTGAATTTTGAAACTATCTCAAGAATATATTTGAAACATTGAACCTTAGTGGATGAAAGCTTGCAGAGTGTGGGATCACAACAAGGACACCATATACAAAAAAGTAAAAAACTATTATAAGAGACAAGAAAGAATGAAAAGACCAGGAGGGATGTCAGAATATACTCTGAAAATTATTCTTTAAAGTAGGAAGTTTAAATGAATAGAAGAAATGAAAAAAGGAAAAACTGAGGAACTAGACAGACATCCTAAGTAGACCTTCTATAACAAAGACATGAGAGACCAAATGGAACAGTTATAGGTGATTGTCCTGGAACCCAGAAATATATAGATCCATCTAGAAACCAGCAATCTTTGATGAATGGTTGAAAAACTTAAATAGGGACAAAATAGTCTCTTTACCAAGTGATGCTGACAACAGTTTTCCCTTTGCAGAAGAATGAAACTGGACTCATCTCACTGCACATTTTCAAAATTGTAGACTTAAGATGAATGCAAACTTTAGAACTATTAATATAATCAATGAAAAAATAGGAAGAAATCTAAGGACTCCAATCTATGGCATAAGTATACCAGCAAACATATAAAAAACATACACATATCACAAGACAAAACACAAGATTGGGACCTCAAAAATGAGATATCAATGTCCATCAAAAGACCTCAAATGAATAAAAAGAGAAACCATCGACCAGGGATAAAAGTTTTTGGCCATGACCTAGTGGAAAAGGGGCTCATCTCAAAAATCCATAGAAATTTTCAGCATTTCAATATGGAAAAGACAAATAATCCAACTACAAACAGGCAGAGAACTTGCACAGAGATTTCATCCAGAAGAGATTCTGGAAGTCAAACCCCCTATGAAGAAACGCCATTAGCCACCGAGGAGATGCTCATCAAGTCAACTTTGAATACCGGTTCCATTCCTGGAAGCTTGCTTTTCATGAAGTCCTCCAGTGCAGCGTGGACTTCTTCCTTCAATACCTTTGGTTCTTGATCCAACACTACCTCTTGGAATGGTTGGATTTTGTCAGTTCTTTCTGGAATAGTGACAGCTTCTTTTAATACTTCCAGTATTATTCAATATGTTGGCCATAGAACCTTTAGATATTGTAACTTGAGGATGGAACTTTTCTTCAGCTCGCATAGCTTGAGAGAAACTGAGCACACTCTTCCTCTTTTAAAAAAATTTTCTAACTGCAGGCGGTTGCACATTTCACAATAATACATAACTGTCATCTTGATCTGCACTCTGAAATGAATTCTCTGTTTAGCTTTTTGATTGAATCATTTCTTCTACTCGCTTTCACTGTTCTATGATCAAGAGTATATTTTAGGGTTTCTTAGGACATCCACTTTGATCTTTTCTTTCTTGCCTGTCTTTTTAATGAACTTTTGATTTTTTCATGTATGATAAACTTTTAAAAAAATTTTTTTTATTTATTTTTTTATTTATGCATCACTGCCCTGGTGGTGGGAGTAGGAGGCCCAGCCTTTGCTCCTGTGAGCGGGAATTGAACCTCCATCCCAGTGTGCCACAGTCCAGTGCACAACCACGACGCCACCGGGGCTCAGCCCATGTATGATATTCTTGATGCCAAGATATCCCTTCAGCTCATCAAATCCTCTGCCATTAGTATCAATTAGTCTAATCTGTTTTTGAAATGCTATATATATCTAAGTGGGATATATATATTCATGGTAGGTAACATTTTGGTTCCCATGGGTTTGTTTTCATTTTCTACAGCTTCAATCTAAATTTTCAGTGAACAATTGATGAATTGTTCCATAGTTGGCTCCTGGCCTATTTTTGAGTGATAATATTGAGCTTCTCTATCAAATTTCTCCACAAATGTAGTCAATTTTATTCCTGCATATTCCATCTAGTAATGCCTAAGTGTATACTATTCATTTATATCATTGAAAAAGGGCATTTGTAATGAAAGAAAAAGTGGTCTTGCAAAATTCTATCATTTGATCTCCATTATCATTTCTACTCCCAAGACTTATTTTGCAAGTGTTGATTCTTTCTCTTTATTTCCAACTTTCACATTCCCATCACCAGATTCATTATCAATGAATATTAATGGCATGTGTGATAAATTTCAGACCAAAAACACTGGAAGAATTCTTCATTTTCCCCATCGCTATTTTAGTGGTTGGTGTATAAATTTGGACAATAATTGTACTAACTAGACTTCTTTGTAGGCATATAGATCCTGTTGCAGACAGTCTTGTGCTTCAAGACAATCCTTGAAATGCAGTTTTCAATGGTGAATGTGATGCCATTCCTCTGAATGTGTCATTCCCCAAATAGTAAACCATATGACTGCCTGACTCAAATTGGCCAATACCAGTCCATTTCAGCTCATTAATGTCCAAGAGATGGAGTTTGATGTGTTCCATTTCATATCTGAAAATTTATGTTATTAGGCTCATATGTTGTACATTCCATATTCTTATTATTAATGGATGGATTTGTAGTTGTTTTCTTCTCATCCTGAGTCACTGAAAGTCCTGAAACTTCACTCTACTCATGTTTGTAAGTTCTACTCTACCTTGAGGATGCAGGTCTTTCCAAGTTGTTTTTTGAATACCTTCCAAGCTGAGGGGGCTCAGCTTCTGGAACTGTATCTGACAATGTCCTGCTGGTATTCATAACGTTTCAGAGGCTATTCCTCTGATCTAGCCTGTGCTTAGTCTGGAAGCTTGGTTAACTTGCTCATCATGGGTTTTGGTATTTGATATACTGATGGCATACCTTCCAGCAATGCACATACTCACTACTACAGTATGGTAAACTGATAGATATAAGTATAAGAACATAGATGCAAAACTTCACAACAAAATCTTAGCCAACAGGTTAAAATAAAGTATCAAAAAATTAATGCACATCACCCAGTGGAATTCAAGTCATGTGTGCAAGGATGGAACTATGTTAGAAAATAATCAATGTAATCACCACATAAATAAAATAAATGAAAATGACCACATACTCACATCAGTTGACACAGAAAAGGCATTTGATAAGACCCAATATGCATTTCTGATAAAAACACTAAAAAATAGGAATATAAGGAAAATTTCTCAACTTAATAAAGGAATAGATGCAAAATCAATGGTCGGGGTCACTTTAAGTAGGAAGGAACAGAAAGCACTTCCCTTGTGAACAAAAACCAGACAAGGGTGCCTTTTATCACTAGTTCTATTCAACATTGTCCTGAGCCTTCAGGACAGAGCTATCAGATATGAAAGGGAAATTAAAGAAATCCAAGTTGGCAATGAAAAAATAAGAATCTACCTGTTTATGATATGATCCTATACATAAAATATCCCAATGTCCAGGCAAGAAAATTTTAGGAAGTTATTAAAGTATTCAACAAAGTGGAAGGGTAACAAGATCACATATAATAAATTTAGTTGACTCCTTTTATGATAATAACAAAGAGAGTTCTGAAAAGATCAGAAAAACAATACCCTTAACAGAGTCATCCCAAATGTGAAATCTTTAAGAATAAATATACCCACAGAAACAAAATAACTGTACAAAGAAAACCATAAAATACTACTACTAGAGACTAAAACAGATCTATATAATGGATGACTATACCTAGTCACCCCCAATATGAAGTCATTAAGAATAAATATATCCAGAGAAACAACATATCTGTATGAAGAAAACTACAAAACACCAATACTAGAAACCAAAATACTTTCATGAATAGAAGAATATACCATATTCATGAATAGGAAGACTTAACATTGTGGAAATGTGATTTCCACCCAAAACAATCTACAGAGTTAGTACAATCTTGATCCAGATTCTAGCACCATTTTGGAAAGACATGGCAGAAAAAAGAATCATCAACTCTATATGGAAAGGAAAGAAGGCCCCTTTCAGCTGTTTTAGCACATCTCAAATCCACTGCCATATAATCAATTACAACTCATAGTGACCCTTTATAGGGTTTCTGAGGCTGCACATCTTTATGGAAGCATATAGCCTCATCTTTCTCCCACAAAGCAGTTGCTGGGTTTGAACCACAAATCTTAGCAGTCCAGGGCTTACCTTATAACAAATGTGGCACCCATGAGCAGTCAGACTCTACATGGCAAATATACTTGTTGAATCGCTATGCTCAGAAGTGTGCTGTAATCACTCTATACACAGAAAGTTGATTGTAACTTCCAAGGGCAGATTGTGGATTTCCTCCAAACCCCAAGCACCCTCGTACTCCTAGGTCTCCAAGGACATCAGTGAAAGAAAGATTCAAAAATTAGGCACAGAGATGATTGACTTTGAGCTGCTGCTAATCCTGGCATCCTTCTGGGGTGAGTAGGGCAGGTGGTGAGGCAGCTGGCACCGTGTTGCTAATGCACATATTGACAGTACACAGAAGAGAACACTGCACAGAAGGACTTTTTGTGTTGTCCTAACAGGCCAGAATGGATGCAGGTGCTTGGAGCATGATTTTCCTCTCTTAGAACAACAGTTTCCCTTCAGCTCCTCACTTCTAAAGGTCCATCTTCTTTGTAATTAGTAAAAGCCATGTATAGTGCCATCAAGTTGATGCAGACTCACAGCCAGCCTGTAGGACAGGGTAGAATTGCCCCTGTGAGTTTCAGAGACTTTAACTCTTTATGGTAGCAGGAAACTAAACCAAACACACTGCCATCAAGTCAATGCCCACTCCTAGTGATCTTCTCATGGGTTTCCTAGACTGTAACTATTTAAAGAAGTCGAGAGGTGTCTCTCTAGTGGCATGGTTGGTGGTTTTGAATGGCGAGCTTGTGGATGGCAGCATAAGATAACCGCTATGCAACCAGAGCTCACTTTTTATTGATAAACATCTCATAAGCGTCCTGGGTTCATAATACCAAGCACTACTTCCGGGGTGATGAAAAATGCCATAGCTTGGATGGTGTCAGGCTATCAAGATATTGTGTCTGGAAACTTAAAAGGCTTGAAGATAAGCAAGCAGCCATATAGCTGAGAAGCAACAAAGCTCACACGGAATAAGCACACCAGCCTGTGTGTCATGAGCTGTCAATGGGATCAAGCATCTAAGACTAGAACAAAATCATACCCAATGTGAATGTGTGTGTGTGTGTGTGTGTGGACATCCTCTCACAGAAGAATCACAAGGAAGAGACGAGCCAGTCAGGGTGCAGTGTAGCACCAATGAACGCAAACAACTTTCCTCTAGTTCCTTAATACTTCCTTCCCCCCATTATCATGACCTCAAGCCTACCTTACAAATCAGACTAGACCAGAACATGTACACTACTACAGATAAGAACCCACAACACAGGGGATCCAGGACAGATAACCCCCTGAGGCCCAAAAATGAGAGTATGGATACCAGGAGAGTAAGGGAAAGGTAGGGGAGAAAAAGGGGATTAATTACAATGCTCCCAGCGGGACAAACAACAGAAAAATGGGTGAGAGACCATGATAAAAGATATGAAAATAATAATCTATAACTTATCAAAGGTTCACGAGGGAGGGTGGATGGGGGGACAAGTGAGGAGGTGATATAAAGGGCTCAAGTAGAAAGAAAATGCTTTGAAAATGATGATGGCAGCATATGTACAAATGTGCTTGACACAGATGTAAGAGCCCCCAGTAAAGTAATTTAAAAAGAAAAAAGAAAAATGCCATAGCTTCCTGAAAAAAAACGGATAAAAGAACTCTCATGCACTAAGTTCCCTTTCCCTGTTTCCATGCCTACCTTCCACCTGGCACAGTGAGTGATGGTGTTCCTGGGGAGAGGGGTGTCATTGTGCTCTTCAGTACCAGCCCCTCCTGTACCACTACCCCAAACACTGAATTTGGGAAGATTCACCTCCAGGGATTTCTGTTGGAGTATGGTGATGTCCCGAGAGTGGGTGCGGTTGTATCCACGGGACTTGAGTGGCCGGTAGACGCAGCACATGGTGAAGCAGATGATGTACAGCAGGTAGGTGGTGCTCAGCACGCAGAAGTACGGCCGCCCGTACTGCTGCCACTTGAGGCTGACCAGCTCCTTCACGGGCGTCTGGTCCAGGATCTGACGTGCCTGTGGGAGGGGAGAGTGCTGCTTAATTTGACCAACATGATGGCTGGGGTCCAGAGGGGCAGGGCAGGTAACCATCCCCTTTTCAGACAGGTAGTCAGCAATCTGCATGCTGGGCCTCGTGGTGTAAGTGCTGCAGTCTCGACTACAGACTAGAGGGGCTTTGAAGGATGGGCAGCAGTTGGTGGCATGAGAGGAGGGGGCTGAGAAAGAGCATTCCACAAAGCAGCCTCAGTTGCAAAGCAAGAAGGTGGGATGAGAAGCCACAGCCCATTTGTAGGTGAGGTGTGGTGGGGATGTGGGGTGATCTCTTCGAAGCGGTGAAGGAGACAAAGGCCAGGCCAGCCTACATCTTGACACTGAGAGAGTTTGTTTTCTTTGGGTAAAGAAACAGAGAACAATGGGAGGATTCCAACAGGTTTCCCCAGGACGCCCTGTGGACTGGAGGACAGCCACAGAGGGAACAGAGGGCAGGATGTGGAGGTACCCCGGGACAGGTGAGAGGGTCTTCTGCTGGACAATAGGCAGTGAGAGAGAGATTGAAGCCCCCAATGACAGGGACAATGGATGGGATGAGGACCTCAGGAGGAAGAACAGATTCTAGGTCCAGAGGAGGGAGGGGCCACCAGTGGACTGTGTGCCTTCCCCCTGGGGCCTGGAGAGGATACAGGCATACCTGTTAGATAAGGGCCACAGTCTAAGGTATGCTAGTCTCATTTTCTCCATAAAACATGTAAGTCAAGGGCTCCTGGTGGAACTAAGGGTTGGAATACCACCAAGTGCCATTGAGTTCATTCAATTCCTGGGCGCACCTTGTGTGTTCAACTCCTGCAACACTGCAGCTGCTTCCTATTCTGAACAAATGAATGAATGAGCAGGCAAGCAGCAGGACAGAAGTATCTCCCAAGAGGAAGGTGGTTCACTTGAAAACTAAGCAGAGGAGCAGGAAGGGTTGGTATTCAGAGGGGAAGGGAGGTGGTGAGAACAGGGTCTATTCAGATGGGTCTCCCCAAGGTAGAAGAAAGCATCCCCTGCAGGACAGAGGCTGCCCAAGCTGTCCCTCCTGGACACCGTACCTCCCGCTTCTTGGAGGAGACCACAAGCTCAAGAAAGGACAGTTCCTCTCCCCAGGAGTCGATCTCGGTGAGATCATAGAGGGTGGAGGTCAGCGGCCCGTACGTCCACTGGATGTGCTTCCGTCGCTGCATCAGATGCTGGAACATCTGGGGGGTGGGGTGGGGATGACGAGAAGGGCTGGTCACCTATTTGGGGATACTCACCAGGAGTGGGTGGGGATCCTCTGGGGACAAGGACCACCAGCCACCTTCCTGGGGCTGGTCAGTGGATGGGACAAGGACCGTTGGAGCAGACAGCTTCAGCTCTTTTGTGACCCCAGCCCCCTCTCCCACCCTGTGCCCAGAGTCCAAGGGCTGGTGTTCTGAGGGCAGCAAGACACAGGGGACATCAGGAGGGACAGGGACAGTCAATTAGGAGGAGACCAATGTGGTGGGTTCCAGAAAGGGTCCCTCCCACCTGCTCTGAGATCAGGAAGCACGAGCCCAAGGACCTTGACAGCCAGAGAGGGGGTCAGGGTGGGAAGGAGCCTGGGACTGGGGGTGTCCTCACCACTGTGTTGCCCTCCACCCCGGCCAGCTTGAAGGGGGTGAGGCCCTGGTGGTTGGGCACGAGGTCCAGGGGCTGCAGGGGGTCGCCCCCACGCCCATCATGGGACAGCAGCAGGTTGTACATCTGGCAGGCGAAGGTCTTGTTGGGCTGCAGGATGAGGATGTGCAGGACGGTGTTCCCTGAGGGGACAGGTTGTTTCATGACCGCCTTACCCAGACTCAGGGTGCCCCCACCCCTAGCCCCCGCCCTTCTTACCCAGGGCGTCCTGGGCGCGCAGGTCCGCTCCGTACTCGATGAGCAGCCGCACGA